>JAVJAQ010000036.1:11497-54650 GCA_032362365.1 Zygogramma bicolorata | reverse complement strand
TAGATATTTCTCACCTTCATAAACTCAAGATTTGTACTTCAATTAACCACATCAAGATAACTTCAAACACCCTAATTCGTTTTTCAAACCTGTTACTGACCACCGAGGTAACCACCATAACCATTCTAGAAAGATGTTGAAAAATTTTGTCAGTTATGAAAATGAAAAAGGTTTGGGTTGACAATAAATTTATTTTCAATGCAAACAACAGTTCAAAAAAAAATGTTTGAAAAAATATTCATTATCGTAAGTTGGAGTTTTTGTTTTACATTAACATTTTTACTATTTGCAAACTTGTGAAGTTTGACGATTTCATTACTTCAATTCCTGAAAGTTTTTCCTTTCATTTTCATTTATATCATTGTAAAACAGTATTGTATGTACAGGCAACTGAATATTATTTGATAATTGTATTAATATTCCCTACTACAAATATAATGTACACTTCATGGAAAATTAATAAAAGAATGAAAAGTGACCAACTGTTCACTCAGAAGAGAAGAAGTCGGGAAAACCATTTCCAGACTGTTCCCTATTCTCTTATTTGAAACTTAATTTTGGTCATCAGGATTCAGAAAATGTATGGATGATTCCCGCTTTCGGGTGCATTTATTTCAACAAGAAAGTTAACACTGAAACGACATTACAGACTATCCCAGTACGGAATGGAAAGAGGAGATATAGGTAGATATTAATTCTCTCCTTTGAAAACCATCAACCTCTCAACTATAACGCCACATCAGTTACCAGAAGTGAACCATTACCTGTTAATCAGCCACATAATTCACCTGTTTTTTACATCGCCCATCGTCGGTTTCTATCGCTCAGGGCCTATCGTCGGAAGTCGTGCTAATATTTCATCAAGTAATCCTAGAAGCTTCATGTTGTTCGTCTATTTTTTATGCCTATTTGGCTCACAAAATTCATCGATTCAATTGAATAAAAACCGAAGCTCTTCGAATTAGAAAAATTAATGAGGTTTTATGTGAATCAGCACTAAGTGAAGTTGTATTTACCAAAACGAATTAATGTATATATGGTATTTGCTTGGGGTAATTGGCATTAAAACCATGTTGAAAATTTGGTGGAGAAAATGAAAATGAGCTTCAGATTTCAGGTGAAGTGTACCACACTTACTTTTTGATCTAAGTGTGCCAAGATGTTCTCGACTTTTTACAATCCAATCCAACGTTATGTGAACATTTTGTTTGTATTGGGAAAGACCTCCCCTATCACGTCATTGAGTCTGAAACATGACTTTTGAGACCCCCTGTAAATAGTATAACTACTTTTCTTCCTAACGTTCGCTAGCGCGAGTGGCCAGCTTCTTCATTTCCGATGACTGAATGAGTAAGCCTCTGAAGAAGCTGGCCACTCGCGCTAGCGAAACGTTAGGAAGAAATTCCAAAGAACGACGGCCTTCAAGCCCGAAGAGAAGTAGTTATACTAATAACCTTTGCCGCGAAAGCCTTAACCATTTTGTCACACCCTGTTAATGTTTCAAAATGAGCATTCGTTATTTACATGGAAAATCTAGACGGGAATAAGTGAAATATTACTGATTGGATGGTTGCACACTGACTCAAACGGTTACGCACAATGAATAAAAGATGGATTCAAATGAGTTTTCCAGAAATGTTATCATCTCCATTACAAATGAAATATGAAACCATGCAGAAATTTCGAACGCCATTTTCGCTCAGAGGAATATTATAATCGAGACTGGGAAAACGTATAAGCTCCCAGCAATTTCAAATGATGTATGGTTGTAAACAAGAATAAATCTTGTAGATCTCAGATTAACACGCCAATGTTATAAGCTTCAATTATGGATATGAATCTACAATTAGAAAGCTGGCTGGCATGTTGTAGTGAGAACTGATTTCATTTGTATCATCCAGAAGCGTTGATTTGAAATGATTATGCGTTAATTGTCGGCTAATGTAGAGTAATCTTTGTATAAGATAAATCTGGAATGAGCTAAATCAAACGAATATTGCTTGATCTTATGATTCAACTTTCAAAAATATTTGTATCCATGGAAATTGTTCGTACTTTGGGATTTGACAACAATTATGTTTTTCATTGGCTAATTGAAGGATGAATGGATGGATCTTTTCGAAATATCCATTTTGCAACATATTCGACACTAGAGTTTGTTCCGAGAACAGTTAACTTTTAGTGCAATGATATAAGAATAAATTTCATGATATTCCTATTCACTTATCGAATTGCCTGTGATTTCATGCGTGGTAAATATCAATTTTGGATATGATTTCAAAATTATTATTCTGGCAATAATATTTTATGACATTATTTTTGGTTTTTCCTTCCCGAAAATGACAGATCTTTGAATTACCATAATAAAATGATAGTAATTATAATAAATCATCTTTAATCGTCTTCGAACATACCTGCGGAGAGATAACAATACCAAGTATTTAACGAAAATTTAAGTAGCAAAATGTCACCCAGGGTGTTTTTCAACTCAACTGTGGTAATACACTATCAATATACAAATTACTCATCTATATGAAGTGATAAAACAAATATATAAACGAATATAAAGGAGCTATCATTAGACACGGAGAGTATAATCCCAATAAAATGTGAAATAAAAACATTTGACATAGTCAGTGGGCATACTTGAAGACTGGCGTTAAATCAAATCATCTTTCGACAATCTGTTCGGGCCAGTCTCAAATTACCCACACAGTAGATTTCGGCTGGCACCTGTCAGAAAACAACTACTCCCCTGGCTAATACCACGAAGAGCATTGGATTATATCCCACCGGTGCCAGTGCAGGTTTCTTCACAGAAGTAAATCCTGCATTTGCTTTCGTCGATACAAATGAAGGAATTGATTTTCAATTATAGGGACGGACACACTTGCAGACCGGTTTTGGGCTATTTGGCCACTCGTCGGTGCAAGGCAGTGCCATCATCAACATAAAGTCGATGATTTCCCATAATTGAAAATCAAAATCCTTCAGAGGATCAAGCCCCGACCAACGCTGATGCGAACAACGAAGTTATTGCGCCATCTACCAATGGACGAGGTATTCCAAAAGCAAACCGAATTCGCCCATTCCTCCTGCGAGGAAAATGTAAAAACAAAAAACATTCGACATAGTCAGTGGGCATACTTGAAGACTGGCGTTAAGTCAAATCATCTTTCGAATCGGATATAATTCAATGCCCTTCGTGGTATTAGCCAGGGGAGTAGTTGTTTTCTGACAGGTGCCAGCCGAAACCTACTGTGTAGGTAATTTGAGACTGGCCTGAACAGATTGTTCGAAAGATGATTTAAATGTGAAATAATTTCGCTGACTGAAATCTATTAAATTGATGAGTAAGTATATTAAATTCATGCAAGTGATTGACTGGCTTATTATCCGTTCTGTAGGTGCAGACTTCGAAATATGTTAATCATATTGAGCTGATAATAGGTATTTCAACTTTTTTTCAATTCAGTAGAGTATATGTGCTCAAATCATGCGGGAGTTGATAACAGAACTCACAGGCATTGTACGTGAAGGATCGCTAAAAAATGGAGGTTTTATGTTCGTTCATCCCCAGTAACCCTGAGTTACGCTTAACCTTCCGGTAGTCGCGACGATTTTTTTTTTCGAAATTAGTCGCCCTGGTCTCACAGACCAGGTGGGGTTCAAAAGAAGGAAATGATTTTTGTGATTATTTTTCTATCGATAGAATATGATATTATAGTGAAAAATAAATCTTTTCAGTCAAAAAAATTATTAAAACTTCATTAATTGAAATATAACGAAGGTTTGAAAAAAAAACATAATAACAAAAATAATTCTACAAAAAACAAACAGAAAATTATAACTGGGTGAGAAACCTAAAAATGGTAACTCAATGTGTTCTAAATGAAAATTTTGGAGCTAGAGACTATTATTGTGCTTCGCAACAATTGGGCCACAGGCAGGTAATATGCTCTAAACACAAATTATTGCATTTATAACAAGAAAATCTGGTTTTTCTATTTTTTTCCAACCGTAGAGGGTACATCTACCAGGGGTAGCAGTCTTCCTGGAAGTTCCCTATCTTCTGTATCAGTTACTTCCATTAGTCTCAGCTTCAATGTCTCCGGAACATTCGTAAGAGTTGCTCTCCTTTGCAACTGAGGATGGTTAAATGAGTTTGCTAAACCTCTCAAAAAATGTCGTCGAAGTGAACCACTTTCATTGGGATTGTTAGCTTTGTATATAATTTGACAATTTATTCCTGCAACATTCAACATGTTGCAGAATATCACCATGGGCCATCTTTTACTGACTACGTCGACACATCTTTTTGTCTTATTGTATGTACTGACAATTACCGGCTCACATTTCTTACCAGTATCAGGATCCATATCGTCATGATGATGCATACTGGATGTAAAAAAACATTTTATTTTTTTTTGGTATATATGAAACTATTGTTAAATCCTCGATGAAGCCAAACATACTTGTGTGGATGGGTTTATTAGTAAGTCTTCAAAATTCAATGGACAGTTCAGTTTTATTTTTTCTCATTATTCCAATCACAGTTATTTTGAAATCTCGGAGTAACTTTTGCACCAAAGGAATAGACGCAAACCAGTTGTCCATCGTCAGGTTAATGCGTGAACCAGAAAGATGTTCACACATTCCCAAAACCAAGTCAAAGGTTTTGTTGGAAAGTTTCTATTGACCTTCGGGTTGGGATCCCACGTAGACTTCCATGTTTAAAGTATAAAAGACTTTTGCGTCACAAACTGGTAAGATTTTCAGTCCATTTTTGTTAGGCTTTGAAGGAATGTACTGGCGAAATGAACATTTTTCTCTGAATACTAGAAGCATCTCATCAATGGTGACATAGGCCGGATGATTATAACCATTTCGACAATTATTCACAAATTAACGAATATTGAACGAATGGGAGCTAGTTTATCAAGTTTTGTTTGATCTGAGCGTGTTTCTTTATTTTTATCATCAAAACGTATGCAACATACAAGAAATCGGAACCTCAGCAAACTCATTGTAAGGATAAACATTTCTAAGTCATATCCATCTCTTCTCCAAAGATTCTCTGCATTTGAGCGATTAGAGTGACCAAGACCAGATGAATATAAAAGTCCTATAAAAGCCCGGATTTCAATTTTGTCCATTTGATTAGCATCTCTTTCTCTTTGAAAATTTGCTGTGATAGACAATATGTATTTATTCGTACTTTCTTCAACAGTAATTCCAATTATCGTGTCATCTAAGAAATAATTCCATATCTCCTCAGCAGTTTTTAAACACTTGGTTGCCTGTGTTGGCCCTGGTAAGCGGATTATTATGTTATCCTACTTTGTTTTTGCTTCATATCAATGATTTGCTCGAGAAAACATCTTGTTCAATACATAGTTTTGCGGACGACAGTAGTCTTCATACCAGTTTCTCTTTCAGAGTCCCCATACCAGCTCGAGAAACAAAAATTCAAAGGAATATTCACGTTAATGAAATTAACGACGACTTGGGAAAAATAATAGAATGGGGTAACATGAAATTGGTGGAATTTAATGCTACGAAAACCCAGGCATGTCTCTTCTAGGGAAAAGCCGATCTATCATCATCTAGTATTCAGACGTCAGGAGTAACTAATCCTACAAGATCAAGTATCTCGATGCTAGGAATTACGATCAGTGACAATCTCTCATTGGAAAACCATGTGAGGTCGATTGCCAAAAGTGCTTCCCAGAAACTTGGATTACTATTTAGTACGAAGAAATACTTCACTTCTCGTCAGCTTCTGATGATCTACAAGGCTCAGATACGACTTGTCATGGATTACAGTTCTCAAGTATGGATTTCAGCACCAGAACATTCATTGAGGCTTCTCGATTCTATTCAGAGAAAGGCAGTTCGTCTTGTTGGTGATTCTTCGCTCACAGACTCGCTCACTTCATAGGAACATCGTAGAAGGGTCGAAGACTTGTCTCTCTTCTCTAGATACTTTCACGGTCGATGCTCTTCCGAATTGCTATGAATCGTTGCCCCCTTGGCAATATCTACACGGATGACTCGACTAGTACAGAATTCCCACCTCTTTTGTTGTGAATTTGGAAACCTGTCGAACCTCTCTTGCTCAGGGATCTTCTTTCAATAGAATAGCTGAGCTTTGGAACTCCTTGCCAAAAGAGGTTGTTCCTGAGGCTTACAAACTTCAGAAATTCAAAGTAAATGTTAATTCGTGTCTCCTGTCCCTTGATTCACGTGGTGTTCTTCAAACATTACAGGGCTTCCCTTTCGTGTGAATCTGCATATTAAAAAAATTTTTGGCCGATGAGGATACTCTTTCCAATGCGTGGTACCATTCTTACCTGAAATAAATTGAGTGAATGTGGGCTCGTTATTTTAATTTATATTATATTTTGAATTACCTATATAAAAAAGTGAAGAAGTTTCATGGTCTACACCTTCTTCCATGAAGAATACGACACCTAACTGAGAGACAAGCTGGTGAATTTTGCTCTTTACATATTGTAGTTACGTATTGGAACGAATATACCAACTTGGCTTGAAACGGATATCATGAAAATCTAAAGCTTTTCAATTTTCAGGAGAGGGAATAAAAAGAAAAAGATTTTCATGACATATCTTCTTCCTGAAATAACATTCGAACACAGTCATAATATACGCTGACGATTTCAAGTCCTGATTTTTGACTCTTTTCAAGTCATCACCCATTTTTAATGTTATGTTTCTTATTTTTTGCGATGTCAGATAGTTCAGCAATGATATGTCTCAACTGGAATAGCCGATTCTTCGATTTTGTGATCGAAATAGGTTTTTGTTTCGTTGAGCTATACAACACATTCTAGAATAGAGTTTATTCAGAAGTGATATCGGCTTCCTCATTAGGCAGCCGATAGTTTGATCAAAATCGGGCTGATTTCAAGTATGATGTCAATGGAACAACTCCTTGGACAATTTTTTTCCACTACGATACATTCCCCCTTGTGAACCGATTATATTATATAATTTGCCTTCCAAATATATCTTAGAAGAAAATGAACAAAATATTAGTAAGGTGGTTCATTATTTATTATTTATTATATATTCATTCATTTATCATCGCTTCGATTGCTAGAAATAAATTTACAAGAAACATTCATAAAAAATGAGAAAATGATCTACCAAAAGGCAGAGTTAGCTCGAGTTCACACCCAACAGAGGATGGAACAAGTGCTGTCTTTCACTCATTAATCTGATATAAATGACTCACTCTGACCTAGAGATTTGGAATGAAATATTCCGTGACATTTGCATTTCGCAAAACAACTTTTCGTCTGCTCCAGGTTTTTTATAGGTTACATTATTGTTGTTATTTGTATAAATAATTAAGAATACTATACATAATTATCATGTCATGCCATAAAATGAGACATTGTTTAAATCAGTTGACAAGGTGATTTTTCAGCAGTGATCACTTCTGGAATTTTATTTTTCGACCGGTGCAGTTTAATTATTCAAACGTGATCTTCAGTGTATCATGATGTGAATAACAACGACAATGTTTGATTTGTTTCATTGACAAGACCGCAATCTTTTATTTGTGTTGTTAGAATGGTCAGTTGCCAAAATATAGCGTATAAAAACGTAAGGTTTTTTTAAAGTAACTAACGTAAAAAGTATCAAGTGGTAATTGCCAATAAACGTATATATCAAATAGCTATCTTGATTACGTGCAGTTTTTCTCGTGGTTGAAAACCCGAGAACGACGTGAACGGTAATAGCATTCCTCGACGAAATCTTCAAACAACATTCCTCTATATAATTCCTTGGAAAAAATGATTTTTTTAACAATTGCGGTGAGCATACTTGACAGAGTATAAATCAAGTCATCTTAGAACAATTTTTCAGGCCAGTCTGAACTATACCTACACAGTAGGTTAATGAATTATCACCTGTCAGAAAACTACTATTCCCCTAATTATTACCATCGAGGACCTAGAATTATATTCGACATGGCCACTGCAGGGTTTTTCACAGAAGACATTGTTGCATATGCTTTCGGTTTTTTAATTACTGGAATTAATTTTCAATTTTTAGGACGAGTGTTGACAATATAAGTTTATGAGAGAAACTAAAATTCAAGCTACTCATAAAAATATGAATGATCTACGATAACCATGAAATATTCCACTTCTGGTCTGGTTCTGTTTCAACTTTCCAGACTCGCTTAATTGGAGTTGAAACGATTAGGGAAAAGTTTCAAGTATTGCGAAATGTGGTCTGGAGAAATCAAATCTGTAATATGGTTATATTTTCTTCTGCGAGAGCCACTATTAGTATTTGAAGTCTCGGAAAAACTGAAAGTTTTTGTGCTGAGTGTACATTAATTTGGAATTGTGGAATGTCTGGGAAAATTATTCCGCAGTTATCAACTTCATACCTGCTCATGCTTGTTTTTGAACAACAGTGAACATGATTCGTTCATAAGGAAGCAAGAGCCATTAACGAAAATTGAAATTTCCCAGAGATTGTGTTTAAATGAGTTACGTCAGGGAGCCCTAGGGTTTTATGCTTGGTTCGAAGACCACATTTTGAATTGACTTTATATCTTACTTTGAGATGATATCACGATTCTAATCAATCCAAGTGAACGCTTTCCTTGTGACAACTATCTTACAGTCAAATCAGGAGTTGAATAAATTTATAGATGGCCTATGTTGCGAGATCATTATGGAAAATGAAAAATAAAACTTCTTGTCTTTTTATCACTTATATTTGTAATCAACGTTACTCACACCCTCCCGAATTATCTGGGGAAAAACTCACAAAAACATTATCAAACACGTCGAATTGACGCTTTTAGAAATCTGTTGTTTCTTGTATAACTTTTCGAATAATTCAATATCAATGAAAGATTGAAGATGTCAAATTTTGAATTAGTTTTTATATAGTCGAGTTTGATTCCTACAAGAAATTGTTAGCTCATGGGACCCAGTTCTGATAGGTATAGTTTTAATATATGCAGCAATAACTCGGAGTAGATACGGAAACTACCGTTCTACACTTGTACTGACTCATCAGTTTGCCATATTGGGGTAGGTTACACTGGACTGCAATTTTTTTTTTTCAGTAAGTATGCTTGTTTTATTATAATTTCAATATTTCTGAATAGGAATGTAGTATGAAGAATTATGAAACACGTATAATTTTTTGTAATAGAATTTTTGAGAAAAAATTTATTTTGCTTCAAATTTGGGTCATTTATTCAGAAAAATAATAAGATATTGAATAAAATTTGCAAAAATCATCAAGAACCATTACAGAAATGTTAATAATTTCTCTTAGTAGTATTCACTGTGTAGATTTTTTCTTTTTATATTTTCTGTAGGTTTTTCACTACAAATCGTCCAATAAAAATTGGCAAGCATTGCTTATGACCATTTTATGTTGTAGCGCCTCTCCATATGTAATATAATTTGGTGAAAACTTTTACCATGATCATTCGATACTGCGCCAAGATTTCCGGGAAGGATATCTGAGTGAGAGCCAAAAAAAAATGATTTTGAGGGATATTTTGGTCTATAGATAAAATAACAATGATTTTTCAAATATAATTCATAACTCACCAAAATATCTGGTATGAATTAAAAAATATTCACTATACAACTTTTTGATGTGATGTACGGTACGAAATCACAGCTACAACTACTATGACGCAAGCCTTTTTTTTTATTCTTCATTTAACGTCGGCATATTTCCGCTACCAAGGCCAATCACCGACGCCGGTAATCACACTTCCCCAACCGGAAATTTTGCCGAATCCTCTGGTATTCCAACCAGAGGTAGGGATCTTTAACGAGCCCAACATCCATGGACTCGGGACCGACGGCTTTACGTCCCCTCCGATGGACGGCATATTCTCAATATATCTTGTGCTCATTGATATATTGCCTGCGAGCTATGATATGCTATTTTGCTGCAGCTGTACGGGCTTTCGACGCGTTATTTCCCTGCATGGCCACCCATCCAAGTACTAACCGCGCTCGGCGTTGCTCAACTTCAGATATCGAATGAGATATCAAGAGATTATTGTGTTTGGCGAAAAACACCCCAGACCATATGGTGCGCCTTGAGGTGTCCACCGTCAAGCTCAGTTATGTCATCTTGAAAGCAGCTATTTCTTGGATAAATCATTTGAAAACTATGGACAACTCTCGGCTTCCAAAAATTTGCTTCCAGCGACTTATTAAATTAGACAGTACCGATCCAAAATATAACTGGTTGCTCCAAGTGAAACAATATTTTATAACATCTGAACAGGAAGTTGAATGGACGACCTTTTTGTCTACCAACTTGAAACAGCTGACCACTTCTATATTAGCTGCTTTCAGAAACAAGTTATTGAAAGATGATTTCGAGAAATTGGCTGTATCAACCTACCCATGCATTTTTCAAAGTCTCTCCTCAAATGCTAACAGACAATGTTATTTAGCCGCCTTAGTCCCTATATATATAACAAGGATCATAGCACAAGTTAGAACATGCAGTAAGAAATTTATCAGAATAACATTCAACGGATCAATTTATTCCTTCAATACAGAAGAGCTTTGCACAATATGTAATTTGCAGAAAAATGAATCTCTAGAACACTTTTTATTTGAATGTCCCTTATACCAAGGCTTACGTGTACCTAACAACACAACTGCAATAGACAATTTGGATGGTCTTGTGCATCTGCTCAACTATGGAACTTTAACTTCCCTCAAGCTTTTCGTTCACTCGGTGATGCATATGCTCAAGCTTCGCTCATTTATAATCAATGAATGATTCTGCCGTAACGGAAATGCAGTTATTTTGTGTTCTGTTCTGTTTTACTTTTTGATTGCATAAACTGTAATACTAGGGTTCAAACTGATGTCTCAGCATTATATATATATTTTTTTTCCTTTTGTATTGTTGTTTTGTCTCCCAATCAATGAATACTCGAAATTTATAGACTATATTTCTAAGCTTGAAACTGTGCTCCAACTCAACCCTTGTAATAAGAATTATAATTCTTGAATACAATAAATATATCTATCTATCTATCTATCAGATATCGAATGACTGTCAGTCACCTGAAGAGCTGGGCCATGCCCTGACACAAGCCTTGATGTTGAATTACCGTCGGGTGATATCGTTTTCTCTCTTTCTATAACTACAAACCGTTTTTGTGAAAGCAAAAACGACGGACAACAAATACATAATTTTTTTTTCTTTATTTCATATGAACATCTATATATACAACACACTATATACATATATATATATATACACGTACACATGTATGGCACATACAAACATTGGAAGAAATGACGTCAAACAACACGATTTTAGTGATTGGCTTCAAAATATTCTTTCAGATCATACGGTTCTAGATTCACTTTATTCTTGAAGACCTTATGTGCTCCCTGATAGACTTGATATTGTTAGGTAACTTATTAAATATTCTGATGCACATATATGAAGGATTTCTTTCCGTGAGAGTTAATCTGTGTATAGGAAAGTTTATGTTAAGTGTTCGTGTATTATAATTGAGATTCATGTCATTTTCTGTGAACAACTCCTTGTGCTTATGTAAAAATGTTGAACATTCCAATAGATATAGTCCCGACACTGCTAAAATTTGTTTTTCTTTGAATAAACCTCTGCAGGATTGTCTGAAGGGCATTTTATAGATAGTTCTGAAAACTCTTTTCTGTGCAATGAATATTTTTTGTAGATTCTGTTCTGTTCCCCAAAACATTATTCCATATCTCAACACTGATTCAAAATGTGCATGGTATAGAATTTTTACAGTTTTTTTATCCATGTATTTTGATGTTGTTCTGATTGCGTAAATGACTTCGTTCAATTTTTGATAAACAAAATCAGTCTGCTTATTCCATTTCAGGAAATTATCTATAAATACTCCCAAAAACTTTGTGTATTCAGTTATTTTTGTTTCATTTCCCTGCCAACTTATACTGTCTGGTTTTTCTTTTCTGCACCTGTCTGTACTAAAAATCATCAAATTGGTTTTATTTGCATTCAACAGTAATTTATTTTTATCGAACCAATTTTTTGCTCTTGAGAAAAAAACATTTCCCTGCCTTATTAGGTCATCGCTTTGTTTTGCTCCAATTATTAAATTTGTATAATCTGCGTAATTTACTACAGTTTCTTCAGTGTTCTCGACAATCGTGCATAAATCATTCAAATGAATTATGAATAAAATCGGCCCTATAACACTACCTTGTGCAATTCCTGTTCTGTTAATCAATAAATCTGATGTTTTTGAAACTCCATCTTTTGTGATTGTTACCCTTTGGGCTCTTGAAGATAGGTATGAACAAAACCAGTTGTGAGCTTTTCCTCGAATTCCATAAGTTTCAAGTTTTTCCAATAGATATTCCTGATTTAACGAGTTATATGCCTTTGATAAATCTAGAAAAATGGCTAGTGCTAAGTTGTTATTCTCAATTAAATTCAGGATACTTTTGGTGAACTGGAAAACGGCGGTTTGGGTTGACCTACCTTTCAAATATGCATGCTGGATGTCTGTGAAAAAATTTGTAACATTCAAAAAGTTAGTCAGTCTAGAGCACATTGCTAACTCGAATAATTTTGAGAAGCATGGTAGCAGATTGATGGGCCTATAGTTTTCTATTAGCTGAGGATCCCCACTTTTGAAGAGAGGCTTACTGAGAGTTTGTTTCAATTTTTTGGGGAATACACCCTGTCTGAATGAGTTGTTGATGAGAAATGAGAGAACTTCACAGATTTCTGACACCGCCAGCTTAACAATACTCAATGGGATCTCGTCTTCTCCACTACTGTGTTTGTTCCTTAGAGATCTTGCAAGTTCAATGATCTCTTCAGGTGTTGTCGGTGTGAGAAGCATTGACCTGTCTCTTCTCACCAACAGAGTCACATCAAATGGGACATTTTCCAAGTTTTTAAGCATTTCCGAAACTATTTCATTGAAATATCTATTGAATTCATTTGCCATAGTTTCAGGTTCTCCCTCAATTTAACAGTCCTTGCTTTTTGAATGTTTACCGTTTATTTCATTGCAGATTGCAGATTCAAATAAGGATTTTGTTGCAGACCAGTGTTACCAAACCAAGGACTACGAAGTGAAGACACTATTCGAATATTTGAACAAGTTAGTTTTGACTGACTGTTATTATGTGCACCGATTCCAATTTCATCAAATATAATACCACTATGTCGGTTAGGGTTGCATCCATCCCAATCAACTGTAATCAAGCATGAATCCAAATGACATATGAAACACTATCATTCGGTGCACTACCTGTATCCAATTTACATACACATGAATGCATTCAGATCCACGGATAGATATTGATGCAATTCTAGATGGGTTCTGTTCATTCGGTCCATGCGGACTACCAACATGAAAATCCAAACAAATATTGTTTGGTTCGGAATGTTGCTCGAAAACTGATGAAGGATTATTTTGACATCGCTCTCATTTTCCACCGAAAAATGACTGGATTTGGTTATTCGTTTGTTTTTCAGCAAAGCCAAGTGCTCTGAAATGGATGAAATATACAATAGAATTTATGATAGAATTTGTGTTGGTTTGAAACTCGGACGATTGAATGAAAGAAGTGGAGTGGTAGGGCTTCAATTGACAATAGAGGAGAAATACATTCGGTAATACAGAAAATAGGGAACCATATACACTCACTTCGGTGATGATTATATTTTTATAATAAAAATTTCGCAATACATTCATTGGATCCTCATCATTGAAATTTCTTCGAAATATATCATATACAAAAATGGAAGTGCTAATAATAGTCCAATAATGAAAAATGGAATATACTGTGTGTCACAGACTCATGGTACACCCCCGTTTTCTCCTTTGTTTTTCTAGCTATATTTTTGAGATTCGAAACATCGAATAAGCTCACTGAACAGCATTTCTCGACATATCTGAAAGAAAAAAACAACTTCCAATTTCTCCGGAAATGACATCAACTTTCGATTCTTGAATGGGACACCCTGTATATTGTTACATGATCGGCTAGGGATGATCATGAGGAATCCAACGATACCAGGTTTGATGATGTTATCTCCAATGACTGCGGAGATATCGCCATTTATATTATCCATAAGCGCAACGAGTAGGAGAGAGAAACTTTACTGGCGGGTCAATCCAATTCTCTCTCCCACTCATTGAGCTTATGGATAATATAAATGGCGATATCTCCGCAGTCATTGGAGATAACATCATCAAACCTGGTATCGTTGGATTCCTCATGATCATCCCTAGCCGATCATGTAACAATATACAGGGTGTCCCATTCAAGAATCGAAAGTTGATGTCATTTCCGGAAAAATTGGAAGTTGTTTTTTTTTTCAGATATGTCGAGAAATGCTGTTCAGTGAGCTTATTCGATGTTCCGAATCTCAAAAATATAGCTAGAAAAACAAAGGAGAAAACGGGGGTGTACCATGAGTCTGTGACACACGGTATAATGTCATTTCATCCACTTGAACATATTCATCAGCTTCCATGAATAATAATAATTCCAATTCATGGAATCATATCGAGGAATATAAATGTTAATAACGTGATCTGTGGTATCTATAACTCGTATAAATGAAATCAGGGCAGTAACACCAAACCACTACCATAAATACATTGGGAATATTACAGCGAATTTGAAATTTCGCGTCTGTTATTCTTTTCTTTGCTGTTGGCAACATATTTGATGTTGCTCCGATATATAAATTGACATTTGTGGTTTGATAGTTACTGATTCGTGTTTCGGTAGATATCTCAAGTTCGGTCTTGCGATCGGGTAATCATCATTCTCAATTCTTTCTGAGAAATGAGGAAAGAGTAAAACGAACGCTCTCAACAGATGGTGGCATCTCAGACTGTTTGTCTCGAAAAGAGACAAACGTACATTACTATTTTTCTATTTCTCTTCTATTTCAGTTTCGATTTGATATATTCAAACTATCCTCAATGATGGCAATACTCTAGTCTATATACCATGAATGTGTTATGGTTAAAAAATCTTTCGTCGAAACTAATTGAATTCACATTACGAAAAATTTACCTGAAATATCTATGTTTGATTCTGGTGTATAAAGACTCAGATTTATAAACATTAGTATTACCCATTTAGAACGAGGGCATTCTCATAAAACATATATTCTCTCATCTATTAAAATGATTTTTTTTCATTAGGTAGACATTCGACTAGGCCTCAAAATTATATGGATGAGTCTTCGTTTTCATGGACAAATTTTATAATCTTGCAAGGTGAAAAGTAAAAAAATCACCAACAATTTTGTTTCTAAAAAATCCAAGAGTACCACTGGCCTCACGTAGTTTTGAAATTGTGTGTGTCAAAATAAAGAACGTTTGAAAAATATGTCGTTTGATGGAAAATCAGCGAAATTCTGACTACACCACTATCTTCACTTTTCCAATATTGAACAGACTTTGATAAAAATCTGAACAGTGATAAACCAAAACGTACTGAGGAGTAGTCAGAATTAAAGTGACAAGGTTGAACTGGTGGAATTATCATTTCAAATTCAATTCCTTTTGAATTTTATCAATTACCAAATCTACGCGAAAAAATCTTAATTTTTTTTTTCATTTTTGGCGTTGCAAAAAACGGAAGTTGTCTCAACGAAAATCTATTCCTGAAATTTGCTCACGAATCATTTCAGTCTGGTGAAAAATATGTTTTATTTCAAATGATTCACACTGAATGAATATCAGAATTGATGGGATCAATATACAAATGGGACTTTTTTTATTTATTTGTACAACCGAAATTCAGATACACCCAACTTAAATGAATTTTGAATTGGTTTCTGCTCAAGCAGTGTACAGGGCAGTACAAAAAATATTGAATTTGTTTGGGAATGAAGCACCCCCATTCTGAAAAATAATTATTTCATGAGAAAAAGTTGTTGAAATACGGAAGTTTTGTTCAGATATTAATCTTAAACCATATTTTTTTAAAGCAACCTCGTATGATAAATCTAAATTCTGATTAGTACGCATCGAAAGTAGGTGTAATAAAATCACTTTCGAATAATTGTCATAAAATCGAAGCACATTAATAATATTCACATGCTTTTCCTCTCTTTCGTAATGCTGGGCATTTGAAATGGTGTTCGTAGTCTAGACGAAAGGTGATATTACAATGTTGATTGTTTTCGTAGAAAAAAATATCTCTCTGAATCAGCTTGCTTGGTGGTTTCATTTATCCGGTGTATAAAATTAACCACATATTGAGGGATCTAATGACTCTTTCTAGTTCCTAGAGGTTATTGAGGGCTAAGGCTAAGGCGGCCGATAATATATATTTAGCCGGTAGAGCAATGTATATGTAGAATAGGTAAGGATAAATTGAACTCTTGTGTTCTGAACCATATTTTTTGACTGGGTGTGTAATTTTTCTATGATTAGTTTTTCACAGAGCAGATTTTGCAGGTCTTTCACAACTGTTGTGCATATACCTTTTTGTTTATCAATCTGATCAAATCAATGGTTGAGTTCAGAGTCATGAATTGTTTCAAGGAATATTTTTTCTCTTATATACTGTAACGTTTTTTGTTCAGTCCCTATTTATTTTATTGTTAATAATATACTGCTTGAAATCATTAGCGTGTTCCATTTCCAAAAGGCCGCCCTATTTTCAGAGTGCTAGAAAGAGTAAAAATTACTGAGTCCATCGATAATGACTTCTATTTCACGCAAGAGGCCGAACTCAAGTTTTTTCGGACTTGCCTTAACATCCAAAATTCGACATGAAGAAATATAATTGCCAATACAAACTGTCAGTTATGTATTACTGACAGTACAAACTGACAATTATTGATATAATCGTCAGTACGAACTGTCAGTTATACATAATTGCTACCTCGAACTGTCAGTTTGAACTCTTAACTATGTGTAATTATAAATTGGTAATTATAAATTATTGTCAGTTTGAATTGGTGATTATACCTAATGTCAGTCCATGTATTTCTTCCTGCATGTCCTTTCAGCGCTTTCGTAGCCTGGTGACAGCAGGTGTCGTAAGATAAAATGATAGTCTAATTTTCAGCAACTATTACACTTTCTTCGTTTTTTGGTAACTCCCAACTTCATCTTTGTTGCAACGATATTTACTATGAATGTGGAATTTCGCAATTAACTTTGCGAACAAGGCAATTATTTCTTAAAAATACTCTGCAAATTAAAATTCCCCAATGAAATCATAGTTTCGATTCATGTTAAGGAGATAACTAAAAATATCTCAGTCTGCCCCGGCGTCAAGTCACAAACCCTTGCCCCCTGTGACAACACCTGAGGAGTAGGCAGATTGAGACCTCAGCGTGAAGTCACATTCACCTCTTGAAAATGGCTCCAAAATCGGAGCCGAAACGTCGAGAACAAAACTCCAGACGCGGTTCAACCCGAACTCAACAACAACACACAACTGACCGCGGAAACCTATCCGAACACATATATATATATATATATTCATTTATTTATTTATTTATATGCTTCTGAATAATTTTTTGAAAATAACTCTTATAGCTCGTCAATCTGAACCACTTAATAAGTTCAAATAAATGAAGTGAATAGCAGAAAGAGTATTGATAATGGTGTGTATATATATTCACTGAACCAATTTATCGCATCATGATAGAATATCTAGCATGAAATTGTATCAAACCGAAATTGGATATCGGAATCACATTATGATCATTGCTTGACCAGATACTGTGACATTCAATGTACCATTAATAACTTCCTTCCGAATGGTTTCATCACATAATGACAACGATGATTAAAACGAACCTATATCATAGACGAAAACTAATTAACACCGTCATAGCAATATTTGTTGTGGCATTAATGTTACTCATAGATTCCCATTGAACGAACACGTGCCAATTCACGTTCGAATAAAACAACAACCACGAACGAACAGCGAGCAAGAAATGAGAATAAGCCGTTTCGTGGTGGAGGTAAACGAAATAATGTTTATTCAACCCACGAATGAATTGGTAGATTACGTCTACAAGCCGCTTGCTATTGGCAAGAGTAGTTCGATTGTTACTTCAGAACAACAAGCTTAGGTTGTTTCGAATGAAAAAAATAAGTTATGTGATATTATTCTAGAATTGTTATAAAATTGTTCGTTTCCGTTAACCAGCTGACGAACGTCAACCCGCAGAAGTCGAAACTTGTGCGAGCAATGGATCAACGAGGCCTTACCTTTTAACGTGCGATTACCCAGCACGGTGGCCCGGCGGGGAATCGAACCCCTGTCCTCCGCTTGAAAGGCAAATATACTTACCACAGTGGCGGATCCACGGGGGGGGTTTCGGGTCCGGACCCCCCCCATTGGGAAAATCAGAGATTATTTTTTTCAATTTTTATCGGCTCCTAATTTCCAAATTCTGTTAGGGAACGAAAAAATGTCACATGAGCAAGACAAAAAAATAAAATAGAATAAATTTTTTTGCTTTAAAATTGAGAACTTTAATAATTATCATTACATTCCATTGAGAACTAAAGAGCAGGCTGCATTAAAACATTAGCAAATTTTCATTTTTTAAAAACCAATTTCATCAATTCACTCAATTCTATAATCCTCCAAGTCCTAAAAAAAAAAATTCTCAAGAATTAAAAATAGAACAAACAAGATCTGGATTGAATGTTACCCAAACAAACAAACAAACAAACAAATTTCGCTTGAAATTTTTGGACTTACCGATTGTTCTTTCCATCAAAGCCGGGTAAAATATGAATGTTACAGGTTCAAAATAAAATGCTATTTTTTTAAACTATCAAATTAGAATTTTTCTCGATGACACTTTTAAGAAATTTGACACTTCTCAGGCTTATCGAGGAAAAGTTCGGGAAATTTCTGACAGTGCTGCCATTGGATCCTTTTTGGCGCAGTATTTGAAAAATTAGACTTGTTACATTTTGTGATGAGTATAATTGTGTATGCCGGTAACGATTTGAATAGAATAATAGTCCTTAAGTATATAAAATTAAGGATAAAAAGTGCAAATAGTCATTGTTAAAATTTCAAAAACTCTTCTAATTAATAAAATGCGTGATTACTCAGGAAGTCAAATAGTTTTGCCGTAAACATACTGAAACTTTCGATTTCCCCAAACTATGTATGAGTAGAATATGCTGTGGATTAGGTTAAATCAACTCGATTCGATTAAAAAAAAGTTAAGTTTACCTCCTAGCTACACCTTCAAATTTTGCTCATGTCAATATCTTTCACCTTTTTTTTGGATCTTGACTAGTTGTTGCTATACGGTAGCTCATAATTTTATAATATTTAATTTGATAATTATTTATATATATATGTGTGTTAGCATGAAGATCCTCACGGACGAACTATGATGAGATGTTTTTTTGGGTTTCATTCCGTGTTCTGTGGTTTTGATCCCCTGAAGGATAATTGTCACAACGTTTCGGCAAAGTCTCATTTGCCATCTTCTAGGTGATGATTTAGTTTCGTCCTCCGAACTCGACTAATTATTTCGAGTTCTACTTCTCAATATATAGGGGTGTTCATTGATGGTATCTTTGACCTGGGCCCCTCCCACTTTCTTCGTTGGTCCGTCTGCATTTTTCATTATGTCTGTATGGTAATTACTTGATAAGGTCCGACCTTGTTCCTCTGGTGTGATCGGCTTGTTTTTGTTTTGTGATAGGATGGATTTCCACGTTCTTGGTAATCTTTGGGCATCATCTCTCTTATTCATACTACTCGGTCGTTTCTCAATTTCGATAGCCTCTCTGATTGTTCGAGAGTAGAAGTTTGAACACCCCTATATATTGAGAAGTAGAACTCGAAATAATTAGTCGAGTTCGGAGGACGAAACTCAATCATCACCTAGAAGATGGCAGATGAGACTTTGCCGAAACGTTGTGACAATTATCCTTCAGGGGATCAAAACCACAGAATATATATATATATATATATATATATATATATATATATATATATATATATATATATATAAATTTTGAGTTTAGACCCCCCCCTTGACCTGATCCTGGATCCGCCACTGACTTACCACTACACTACCGAGAACCATGCTTTGTTTCTTCATTTCCTGAAGCTGTCGCTGAAAATTCCGCTTTCAGTTTATTTTCTCCTTTGAAATAGGATGAATTACAAGCCACTACTGCCCAACAAAAAGCGAATATCTTTGATGGAAATTCTCCGTCGAACTCATTGGAAAAAAATCGTATATTACGCATATCGACAGACATATACCGGATATGATTTTTCACCAGAGAAATATATGAAATATTTCAATGAACCTGAATATAAACAATGTGTAATAATTCCAGCAATTGTTGTCAAAATGTGTGCCCCAAATGGCATGTATTCTGAAGAGCTCGAAGCAGAGGGCGCTTGATGAAATGGAGCTTATGACGCCATTTCGTCTGATTTATTCTATTGATTCGACACGGGAGTGAATACCTTTGTTTTCAATGATTCATTGATGCTTTGACGGTTAGCCATCATACTTTACATTCATTTCGATTACAAATCTGAAAAAATGTTGTACAACTGAATGTCATGCACGGTTTATTTTCGTTCATTAACTCTGTTTGGCCCACAGAACTGAAAGAACTCACAGAATTCTACGGTTCCACCCCGAATGTCACAGCGCCTGGCGCAAGTAATATCGTACATCACTGTCATCGACACCAGTACTTTGCAAATTGTTATAATGCCGTATAACTTTTTTTCACCGAGTTCAGGAAAACAGCCAAAGTTCAGGAAGTTCCTAAAGAAGGAAACACAACTTTATCTTGTAATCATAGAACAATTGCATTGCTTTCTATCATGTCCAAAGTTGTGAAAGAAGCAATCGACATGAAGCTCATCAAATGTCTGGAATAATTAATGATCGGCAATACAGATTTTGCCATTGAAGATCAACCAGTGAGTTATGAGCGTATCTTCCAGTTATTTGGCAGCATTCCATCTAAGAATTCGGAGAAATGTTAGATGTTGCACTCGACATTACAAAAACTTTTGATCGAGTTTGCAGACTCTCCATATCAGCACAAGAAACAGAAAACACCTGCGTCAAAATCAAATCCCAGGCATGCCTTCTCGAAAAAACGCGATTTATTTTCATCTGATACTCAGATGTCAGCAGTAACTTTTCCTACAATGTCAATTATTCTGATGCTAGGAATAACGACCAGTAGTAATCTCTCACGAAAAAATCACGTGAGATCAATCGCTGAAGGTGATTTGCAGAAGGTTGGATTTCAATTTCGTGAGAAATACTTCACTTCTCGTCAGCTTCTGATGATCTACAAGGCTCAGATACCCTGTCTTATGTATGGAGCTCAGCACCAAAACATTCATTGAAACTTCTTGATTCTATTCAGAGAGAAGCAATCCGTCTTGTTGGTGATTCTTCGCTCACAGACTTGCTCACTTCATTGGAACATCGTTGAAGGGTAAGAGATTTGTCTCTACCTGTTTCATATATATTTTCGCGGTCGGTGCTCTTCTGAAATGTTGTCAATCGTTTCACCCTTGGCAGTATTAAAACGGATAACCCGACGAGTGCGTAAGTCCCACCCTTCGCGATGAGATTGGAGACCTATCGAACATCTCTCGCTCAGGGACATTCTTTCGATAGAACAGCTGAACGTTAGAACTCCTTACCAAAGCAAGTTTCAGGATGCTTACAAAAATTCAAAGCTAAATTCATATCTTCTGTTTCTTGATTCGATTGGTGTTCTTTGAACATTATAGGGCTTCGTTCTCGAGTGAATCTGTAAATATAAAAAAACAATAAAATAAAATTCTTTGCACCACTTCACAAAAAAATGTAGACGAAGCGAGTAGAGACGAATCGGATATCAAGTGATCATTGAGCATATAGAATTGAAGATATCATACGAACAAAACTATTTCACTCATTCTGATAACTTCTCATCCTCAAACCAAGATGAGCCTCAGTGGGCATGTGGAAAGTTGTCAGTTCCTCAGATTCCCCTTCTCCCAACAAAGATAATTTCTTCAAATACTGGATACACTAATACAATGAATATTTTCAAAATCATTTTTTTTGCAGAGGAAATATTGTCAAGAATTAGCCTCAACACCTCTATTGTCTGGTTTCGCCTTATCATATTTTATTGAATATTACCGTGTGAGAAATTTTGAAGTGTCATCGATGCCCGAAAGAACTAATATCCATATCACAGCGTTCATGGAAACATTTATTTCAGCAAATTCGAAACTTTTCAGAGACTTTGAAAGAATGCTATTCCGATAAAATAATGAAATATTACATTCCCTGCCTTACCAAACTGTAACAATTGAAATAGTTCATGTAGAATATATGGGATAAAGGAATGTTATTGGAAATAAATGGGGTAAACTGAGCTGATATACGCAATGAGATTTTGATGAAGTGGGAAAGTTATACTTCTTGGAGATCGTTTCGAAATATTTGTTGAGGGAGAAACGGCAAAATACAGGAAATTTTCATTCAGTCGATTCGGATTGTTGAATGTCAACAATGAAGTTGGGTCAGTAGCTAGTTTATAATTGGAAACGAGAAACAGCAAGTTCAAGTGATTATTAACCTTTGTTAGTTCATATAAAAATGTACCGGAATCTCTCCTCTTCGTTTCGTTTTATAGATCATCATTTTTCGGTTATGAAAATTCCAAACATTACGGATGATTCACAGTGTCCCGAATTTCATATATCACCTCTGATTCGTCAATCGTTGAATAGGCACTTTTGACCGAGACCGACTCTTCACTGACCACGAATAATTTTAAACAGTTAGGTCAAAAAAAATATTGGGTACTTTGGTATTTTTGTGGAGAGATGAAGTACGAGGGATTGTTTTTTTTTCTAGGCAGGGGGGCATCTGTTTTAGATGGACCTTTTTTCCTTTTTGTGAATGGATCAAACGTCTTTGAATGATATACACAAACTCATCAACAGAGAGTGTTTTCAACTTTTGACTTCTTCCACAGAAGATGTTATAAACACTAGTGATTGGTG
Source organism: Zygogramma bicolorata (assembly GCA_032362365.1). Taxonomy (NCBI): domain Eukaryota; kingdom Metazoa; phylum Arthropoda; class Insecta; order Coleoptera; family Chrysomelidae; genus Zygogramma; species Zygogramma bicolorata. Next base: position 31,560 of record JAVJAQ010000036.1, on the reverse strand, counting down.
GTATCCTAGTGTCAATTCGACTTTTCGCTATCTTGATTTTGATCAATTTTAACTGAAGATATGCCTTCGAGAGTTTGCCAGCAGAGGCGCACCTTACGTGATTTTAATTTGATCTGTGATGCCATGATATCCGTCTGCTCGACGGCCATTCGATTATTTATAGATTTATAGGTTATGTTCATTTCATGGTCTAATGTTTTGAATGCCATTTCTTCCTTTCCCGCGAAATGCTAGAAATTATGTAGTCATCACATTTTGACTGATTATTAGGTATTCCATTTGCTTTCAATTTGATGAAAAATAAATCAAAAACTCAGTGATTGTGATATGATTTTAAATCTTCCGAAACAATAGTTGTTAGTGAAACTGGAAAGTATTGATATCTTATCTTTCTATTTTCTGAGGAACCGAAGATAGGTTAGTACTTTTTTCTTCATAGTGTTCAAAAAATATCACTATGAAATCAAACAAATACAAGAACAGCATCGATAAACACTTAAAAAAAATATAAACAAGAAAAACGTGAAAAAAACAAGAACTAGGTACAAGATTTCGAATATTTAAGGAACTTTCAAATGCATTCGAATTCAAATCGAACTGCCAAACATTTCGAAAATATTAATAGCTTTTTATTAGACGACCTTGACCTTGCGTATTTTGTATACTGATAATTCTATTGGTGAAAGAAACATCCCGCAAGAGTTTATCCAATGAGAACGCCGGTATCGAAAATCACTCGTAAGCTGCCGCCTCAATGAAAATGTACCCTTAGAAAATCGCATTTGTATCACCACCTCAACACCTCCTACCGTCAAAAAATGTAAGTTTACTCTTCGATTTTTCAGGTCGAGAGGAATTGGCTAAACAAAAGCATATCGGTCAACGCACCAGGGTTTTTATTAATCTTGGACCCAGTATATTTTATTACGTATATGTCATGTTCAAAATACAATCTAGTGTTGGGATGTTATAAAAATGTTTTAGAGATCTGTTGTTACAACAAAAATAGACGCAGAATAAAAAGTTACAATCTTTTAAAATTAAGTCTTTCTTTGAATGAATTCTCACATAATCAACATTTGGCGACCGTGACAGAACATAATGGAGAATTTGTCATATCTTAAGAAAGAAAGAACAAGTTGCAGAGAATTTTCACGAAGACCGGCCGAGACCTAGATACAACTCTTCAAAGTGATGAAACGACACATGAATTTGTTCTATCTCGTCTGATGCAACTAGAAGACAAAGGACAAATCAAGAAAATATTAGTGGACCAAGATATAGGAGATGAAGAGTTCCACCAAGAAATCGATGTAGTCGAATCCTACAAAGATGCTTTGATTTCCTACCAAACCAAATGTGATATGCGTCTCACGGCAATAGTTTCCATTCCTGTGCCGAAGACGTCAGTAATAGTTCCGGTCCTGAGTCGATAAGAGATAATGTATCCAGCAGCAACGCGAGAAAGAAATTCAGACTACCAAAACTGGAAGTGAAGAAATTCGACGGTAATGTAAGGATGTGGATAGGATTTTGGGGCCAATTCCGAAAAATACACGAAGATGAGACTATCGTCGAAGACAAGTTCCAGTACTTACTTCAATCGATGTCACCGGGATCTGCAGCATGTGAACTTGTTGAAAGGATTATGAAAGAACAACATAGACTTTGTTGTCACGCTGGTACCCAAATACTACTCAGTATTCTACGAGAGAAAAAAAAAAACTATCCGAGAAATCTTACTGAAATGCACAAGATGTAAGAGATGCAAGCAAAAATCACTGGAACCCCCATTCGCACCGCTTCCGAAGAACCGAATCAAGACCTCCGCTGCATTTGAAGTCACGGGTATTGATTTAGATGGTCCACTTCATTTGAAAAGTAATGAAAAATGTTGGATCGTGATATTCACATGCGCAGTATACAGAGCTGTGCATTTCGAATTGGTATTATCTTTATCCACAGATAATTTTATCATGAGTTTGAGAAGTTTTATTGCACGAAGAGGCCGAATATCCATTATTTACTCCGATAATGGAATAATTTTTCACGGAACATATAATAATCTTCGAGAAATCGATTGGGATCAAATCCTGGATTTCTCCACTTCCAAGAAAATTTAATGGTATTTTATTCCACCAACCGCCGCTTGGTGGGGCGGATGGTGGGAAAGGATTGCTCGACTAGTGAAGGAATTACTTCGACGAATTCTGGGAAAAGCTTCCGTGTAGAATAGAATAGAATAGAATAGAATATTTTATTCATCCTTTCAACCGTTTCACAACAGATAGGACAGGTCCGATACAATTACATGTCTTGAAGCTTATAAACATTTATGGACATCACATTATTTAAAGTATAATCACATATTTTTCTCAAGGAGAAGATTAATCGGCACATATGTAGGAGATAAAATTAATCAATTAAAAATAATGTTTTCATGTGCTCACAAATAAAAGACTAGTATCTAGGTTAGACATGTAATAAGCGGTATACATATCGTGTCACGAACAAACCAAGGTGAAAAGTGAGTATCACAAAAATTATGTTGTCAATGACGATTAAAAAATCAATAAAAAACAATGGGAACAGAATATTGCCCGTGTTTAGTAGCACTACAATCTGCTTAGGTAGGATTCGAACTCATCCAGCGAGTAGAAACATTCTTTGAGAAGGATCTCTTTCAATTTGGATTTGAAAGCTGTGATAGATCTTGCATTTTTTATATAATCAGGGAGACTATTGAAATATCGACATCCTGCGTTAGTAGGCGCCTTTTTATGAAAGGAGTGTGAATGTTTTTTTATCCTGAAATTATTTTTCCATCTGGTATCGTATGAATGGGTGTCTCTATTTAGAGGAAATTTATGTCTGTTCACAAATATGTAACTGAGAAGTTTGAATAGGTAAATTGACACAACGGTAAGAATTCGATATTTTTTGAAATAGTCTCTACATGATGTATCACAGTTCAGATCGAAAATAAGTCTTAAGGTGCGTTTTTGGGCGACAAACACTCTAGTGATGTCCGACGCTGGGCCCCACACGATGATGTTATATGCTATTGCCGAATATACGAGTGCATAGTATACTTGAATAAGTGAGTCGAAACTGAGCATATTTCTCAAGTTCATTAAGACATAATAGCTTTTATTGATCTTTTTGCAAACTACGTTGATTTGCTCGTCCCAAGTGAGATTGCAATCGATAGTTATTCCCAAGAACTGGGATGATGTTGTCGTTGTTAAATATTTTCCATTAAATTCAAGAGTGAAGTTCAGTGGTGTTCTGGTTTTTGTGTGAGATTCAACTATATCAGTTTTACTATGATTAATCATCAGCATGTTTTTTGTGCAATAATCAGAGAAATTACGGAGCACTTCATCTATCTTTCGTTTCAGTTTGTGTGGGTCAGCGTCGGACACCACAATCGTGGTGTCGTCCGCATACATGAAGGTTCTACCATCCTTTATGTGTTCTGGGAGATCATTGACATACGTCAAAAAAATCAGTGGTCCTAAAACGCTTCCCTGTGGTGTTCCAACATTTACGGAGAATTCATCGGATTTAATGTTGTTAATTTTTACAATAATTTTTCTGTTATCCAGATACGAGATAATCAAGTTATTCATGGAACCACGAATTCCCATGCTACCGATTTTTTCTGAAACAAAATATCTATCCACCGTGTCAAATGCTCGTGTTAGATCAAACGATATTGAGATGACATATTCACCTCTATCCATACAGTCATAGATGTGTTGAACTAGCTCCGTGATTTGGGTCTCTGTTGAGAATCCAGGACGGAAACCATGTTGGCTGTTTGTCAGGACATTGAATTTTTCGAAGAAAGCTTGAATTCTATTGCAGATCACTTTTTCAATAGTTTTGCTGAAAATGCTTAGTAGAGCTATCGGTCGATAGTTTTCAATAATTTTTGGGTCGCCCTTTTTATAAATGGGTAAAATTGCAGCAGTTTTCAATATATCTGGAAATATTCCAGATGATACCGAGACATTGATGATGCTTGCAAGATGCTGCGAAATTATTCTAGCGCTCTGTTTTATTATATCAACTGGTATTTCGTCAAGACCTGTGGATTTTTTGTTGGGTAGGCTATATATCACATTTTGTACCTCCTCCGCAGTAGCAGGTGAGAATGAAAAACTATGACAGAGATTGACAGAGTATGTACAGTTCTTGGATATATTTTCACCGAAGTGCTCAACAATTTTGTTTTCGATAACGGTGGATAGATACTGTCCGAAAATATTTGTTATAATTTGTAGATCCGATGTTATTGAATTATCGTGAAATATTTCAAGTTTCACATCTTTTTTAGATTTTCCCGTTACCTTTCTTGTTATAGCCCAAATTTGTTTTGACTTACTATCAGATTCTTTTATTTTATTGTCGTAATATTTCCGTTTCTCTTCCTTTATTTTATAATTCAAATATTTTTTCTTACTTTTATATCTGTCGTTGATTTCAGCGCAATCGGATCTTTTTCGTAGCCAGTCAAGATTTTTTAAGTTAATCAGTTCATTTTGTAGGTCATCTGAAAGTCGTATCCTGTCAGAAGAGTTTTTGACTTTATTTTTCTCTCTAGATATTTTCTGAAATGATATTTCAAAGCACCACACAAAATCACTAAGGAAACTACTAAAGATCTCATTAACATTAGTTGATTCATTCACGTAGTCTTTACACATATTTTTTCCGAGATGATATAAAAATTCACGAACTGAGTTATCATCAAAAATTCGAAAAGTAAAGGAGGGATTTTCCGGTTCTTTTTCTGAGTCATCATCATAAATGAAGTCGAAAACTTGGGCATGGTGGTCCGATAATCCAGGATCAAAATTTAAAACCGTGGTAAATTCTGGACTGTTTGTTGCTACAACATCGATGCAAGAAAAACTCGTTTTATTGTTTACTGTAGTGAAAATTCTGGTATATTCGTTGACCATTGACGTCATCCCGAAAGAATTGAAAATATCTCCGAGTATTTTTGCTTCTATATTGTCTTTTTTGAGGTCAATATTTAGATCTCCACAGAGTATTACTTGATTGAAGTTACTGAATGCCTTAGTTAAAAGCTGTGATAATTGGTTGAAAAAAATACATAAGTTACTATTACATGGTCTGTACAGATTAATGACACAAATGTTCTTACCGTACCTAATCGAAGAGCATTCAAATACATTTTCGATACAAAAATGTTTAGCAAATTGTACTGACCTTATCTGACCAAGCAGATCATTCCTAGCGAAGATGATAGAGCCTCCATGTATGCTATTTTTTCTATAAAAACTGCTTATAGCGGTGTAATTATCAATGTAAATACTCTCCATCTGTTCCGAACTGGTAAGCCAGTGTTCACAGAAGCAGAGAACGTGTGGATCATGAGGGACTATGGCTAATTCAATCAAATTAGTTTTGTTTGATAAGCATTGGATGTTGAGGCTGAAAGTGCTTAATATTTTCTTGTTCGAATCGAAGCTCGATTGTAATTCATGATTTTCATACTGTATCACTGGACTGTATTCTGATGTGATGTTTCTTCCCGAAAATTTTTGGTTCTAAACGTGAATCTTTGAACGGCAGCGCCTTCAGGCCAGATGGATGATTCATACACCTCGTTGACAAACCGAATGGGAAATGACACTCGAAATGATGCTGTGTTATCTTTTTTATTCCATAGTTCGCAAGTGAATGGAATGTGGGAAACTGTCTCCTGTAAAAACTTGTTCAAGTCCTCATTTGACATGTCTGGATGGATACGACTGACGTGGAGGTATCCCATTTTAGGAACCGTTTTGAGTGAAGTTTGAGATGAGTTCGTACCTATGACGAACTTTGTTTGTTGTCGTTTGCGTCGTGTGGGGTTCATTGCCCTCTCTGTATACATACTTGGTCGAGCGATTTCACTGTTTTTGCCTGTAGTTTTTACAGTAGTCGGGTTTTCTGCAATATTTGCGCACGAACGCGAATCATTATTTCTTGCTTGGGGGTTTTCAGCACCATCTGTTGTCGATTGAGATTGGTTTTGAGCAGTCACCTGTTGATTGGAAGTGTGACTACTATTTTGAGATTCCAAAGGAGATTTCTTCACTATTTGACTATATGATGGAGCAGAGTGATTCGGTATTGACCTCTGCTGTGTATTAAGGTCACATATTTTGTTTATAGCATTTGTTTGATTCAATAAGTGAATCAACTGTTCTTGTTCGAGAACTCTCTTCTCGATATGATGCACTAATTTTTGTAGAGATACATTTTCACTAACTATTTTTTCCATCTGCAGCTTACTAACGGCAACGTCAATATGTCCACTGCTCATCTTGTCACTAGCATCCGCGAACAAATCATCATCAACTAGTTTATGATTACACTTTTCACTGAAGTGAGACAACAATAGACAATCACTCAAGTTTTCCGGAAGTTTTCCACTGATTATGATGTCGATCAACTCATTTTTGTTCAATTTATTCAGCTTAGTTTTCGTGGCCTGTACTTCACATGCGGCCATCTTGAATATCGATATGACATGGCCTTGGCCATGGCCTTGGCCAGTATGGCCTTGTACTATGAAGAATTGCTGACACTGCTCTGTGATTGTGAAAGTTCGATAAACTCTCGACCTCTGACTTACATCTCCGAAGATTCGAATGACATGATTCCCTTGACATCGAATATGTTTCTCCAGGACATCGGAAATGCAAGTGTACCAGACCTGGACAAAATAGATAGAACCCATTTGATTCAGCGTTTCAGATATTTACAAAAGTTACGACAGAACTTACGAAAACGATTCAGAAGCGAGTATCTAGAGGACCTGGTGAATACTGGTTATCGAAAGGAGGCCAACTGCGAGTGGGGGGATATGGCTCTGACTGGATCTGAACACTCGCGAAGGATGGATTGGCCAATTGGAAGAATTTCGAAAATATTTCCCGGACGTGATGGAATATCGAGAGTTGCTCGAATAAAAACAACCAATCTGGAAATCAATAGGCCATATCAACGAATTTTTCCTTTCGAATAATATTCTTCTGAAGGAGATGAATTGAAAAATAGAAATCCAATCAAGAAATGAAAATTGAGAGGGGAGAGAAAATGGAAGGACCAGAAAGGAGAACAAGATCGGGAAGACTGGTGAAGAGACCAGAACATTTCAGTTGCTGATTTTTATGTATTTTGATTTACAATTTTAAATTTTTCCAAATCGTAAAGGTGAAAGTATGTTAGGACCCAGTATATTTCATAACGTATATGTCATGTTCAAAATACAATCTAGTGTTGAAATGTCATATAAAATGTTTTAGAGATCTGTTGTTATAACAAAAATAGACACAGAATGAAAAAATACAATCTTTGAAAATAAAGACTTTCTTTAAATAAATTCCTACATAATCAACACTTGTAGTGTACTTCATCATAGTTTTCAAATAATGTTTGTTGATTCTGCTTCCTTATGCCGTGATGACAAGTAAATTCAAAATTTTGTTGAGTTCCTAGCAATTCTGTATCTCGAATGACGATCACTTGACAGGCGATTATAAAACTGGTTCAAACTACATGCCAATGTCAACCAAACTCACTTTATAGTTCACTCAACTAGATTCTGGTAAACTGGCCCTGAATAGTATATGTTGGCGCGAAACAAAAACATATCATATTCTTATCACTTTTTTCGTGTTTATTTCTTCGTATGATTCGTGCAGAAACCTCTCTAGCGGTTACTAAAGAAAGATAGTATATTGTCCAGTGGCTTTTCATGCAAGATAAACATACTATTTTTTCACAAATCGTTTAAAATTCGACACAATTTAATTAATTTTGGAAAATTGCGAATAATTTTTTCACATATAATTGGTGCCCTGAAATATACAATAAAATTACTTGGGTTACTATGGAAACGTATTAATGTTGAATTGTCAAACTTGACGCATATAAATTCAATCAATTTCATGAAATTTTGTCTGGACTGTGAAAATGTCCAAGCGATTTGCGGGAAACATAATTATGAAAGATTCGTAACTCATTTCTCTATTTGATTCTTCAAACATAGCGGGTAAAACCCGATGCGTTGAACATTTTTCGCCCAAATAAAAAAATAATATGAACTCAGATGATATTGCTGTGGTGTAAAGAGATGAAATATCACATCCATCATAATCTGTGAAATTGTTGATATTAACTTCCAGGGTTCTATCGAAGCCTTTCGATTTCATTCTTTCCCTTTCCTCAAAGATCAATCTTGATGAATCATTGCTGAAAGCTTCCAGCGTGTAATACTCTCTTGCTTTGAAGGATTAGTCTTCGCAACTGGGAAGCGTTAACCCTATTATCTTTCAATGATTAGGCACTCTAACTCTATTTACGATGACACAAGCTTGCATGTTTCCTTCGTATTTCATAGTCGTAACTGGCACGAGTATAATAAGCTTCGTTGATTTAATTCAACAAGATGTTTTCTCCGACTCATTGAATAATCCGATTAAATGTTTGATCTCGAGGATCCAGAAGCATACTGAGGGTAAGAGCATATCAACGATTTCCTAAGGCGTTTTTTCACGATCATTCGCATATGCGCTTCTTTCCAAATCACCCCGAAGTGGAAAGTGACTAATTGTACTCTCAGAAGGGCACGAGGTGAAAAATAACTCTGTCGACTCTTTTGAAACTTCCCCAACCTCTTCACTTTTTAACCGAAACGTCATTCTACATATCGGCATTCATAAGGTATTCAGATCCCCGTTAACGTATAGACACCAATGCAGCTATACAAAACAAGCCTACCCTGACTCGACATTATGGCTACCAGACGCTGCAAAGAGTTCAGGTATTCAGTGTATTCACTTTGTTCATGAAAAATTTCAATCCTGTTCAACAGGAAGCCTCACACAATTTCCAAGAATAAACCGTTACTTTATCATCAGCAATCATTCATTCGTTGCACTGTCGCTCATAACTCCTTTCAATGAGGAGCAAAAAAGGCCTTTGCCGAGCAAAAAGTGAATTAAATCTGATTTTGGGATATATTATTGTTAGGGACCCTGATGAAAAATCCAAGTTTTTGATAAAAGGTACGAAAAGTTATTTTTTCGGATTTAACTCTTTGAAGAGGAGAACGTTTCCAACAATGAATTGTTAGGTGCTTCCGGGCTTCTGAGCCGTGGGCAACAGGTTTTAAGGCCTGACGTTTCGTCTGCATCTGCGGCAGACATTTTCAAAGGCGATGCGGCAATGGTCGAAGTATCCTTCTCTGCTGCGAGGCTTTGATCTGATGTGGTTCAGATGATGAGTCACTCTTTATCGAATCTGGGTTCGGACGGTCGATTGATCCTAATTGATTATTCGAAAGCGTTTTTTCTCTCATTGGGAGGGTTCGTGCATTTTGAACTGCTGGCATCCATGTTCTATGAATGTTCAGGCTCTCTTCTTTGCGGTTGAAGTTGTTCTTATGTTTATGAATTTCTATTGCCTCCCTATAGATCCTGGGGTAATAGCTCCTACTTGTGTCCAGCACTTGCGTTCCGTCGAAGTCAATGAATGGCCCCGAACCAGCCGTTAATGGACGGGCGTGTCTGCCTTATATTAACGGTGTGACGGACCGCATTGGAAGACTGTTAGAAAAACATGGGGTGCAGGCAATTTTCAAGCCCACGAGGAAAATCCAAGAAAGCCTCAGATCCGCAAAAGACCCACGGGATCCATTATCTACCTCAGGAGTGTACCGAATACCGTGCAGTTGTGGTTCAGTCTATATCGGAACCACAAAAAGAAGCATAAAAACGCGGTTAACCGAACACAAAAGAAGTTGTCGATATGGCCAAACCCAAAAATCTGCGGTAGCCGAACACGCTCTGTTGGAAGGTCATGACATTGACTTCGACGGAACGCAAGTGCTGGACACAAGTAGAAGCTATTACCCCAGGATCTATAGGGAGGCCATAGAAATTCATAAACATAAGAACAACTTCAACCGCAAAGAAGAGAGCCTGAACATTCACAGAACATGGATGCCAGCAGTTCAAAATGCACGAACCCTCCCAATGAGAGAAAAAACGCTTTCGAATAATCAATTAGGATCAATCGACCGTCCGAACCCAGATTCGATAAAGAGTGACTCATCATCTGAACCACATCAGATCAAAGCCTCGCAGCAGAGAAGGATACTTCGACCATTGCCGCATCGCCTTTGAAAATGTCTGCCGCAGATGCAGACGAAACGTCAGGCCTTAAAACCTGTTGCCCACGGCTCAGAAGCCCGGAAGCACCTAACAATTCATTAGTTGCCGGCCGTGAAAGTCTTCAATCTTTGATGTTTCCAACAATTCTCTTAACTACACTTTTTTTGTGAGTCTAACTAGTAGCAAGTTACAGGTTGGTTGGCAATGTTCCTTGCTGAATGGTAATGGTTCGGACTTCCATTGTCTGTATTATTAACTCTATTGAAACCTGTTGCTAAGAACGAAATGATAGAAATACAAATCAATCCAAAACGAAAGGTTGGTATGTATTTTTTGGTCAATAATAAAATTGAGGATTGATTGATCAAAGAAAATAATGTTGTTACAAAAAATCAAATATTCTAAAAATGAACAATTTGTTCAGGCCAGCCTCAACTCACCTACACTGTAGGTTGACGGACTAACACCTATTAGAAAACAACTACTCCCCTGGCTGATACCACGAAGGGCATTGGATTACATCCAGCAGGTGTTAGTGAGGAATTCTTCACAGAAGAAATTCCACATAAAAAATCGAGATATTGAATATGAACAATTTTTTTGAAAAAAGAAATGAATGAAATAATATTGTGACAAGAAAATTGAGGTATCGAATGTGGAGTACTAGTCAAAAATAAATGTTAACAAAGGAATAAATGAAATATTATGAGTAAATTTTGAAACCATGTTTCAAGTTGAGTGTGCTCACGACGTTTTGATTGCTGGTATCCGCAATCGTCTTCGGGTGATGACTGACAATATTTCGAGGTGTGGTTGGTTATAAAGCCATGGTTATTCTATGGTGGGGGAAGGGGCAGTACTAACAAGGAGGCAGGCGGGTGCTATCTAAAGTGTGCTGATTGATTTTCAGCGGAAATTGATGTATTGGCGCGAGATTCTCCCCATCGAGCCGAATTCCATGCCTTTCGTTACCAGCAACAGGTTTCAATAGATGTAATAATATAGACAATGGAAGTCCGAACCATTATCATTCAGTACAACAACTACCTGCAATTATTTTGGTCGTTACTACTACTTATTCCCATTGATTTCTCAACAATTAATTGTTGTGAAATTAGTAGGGATAAGTAGTAGTAACAGACAAAATCCATAACGGACCAAAAAACTTCTCAAGTAGTCGTTGAGCTGCCTTATATTTGAAATTATATAATTAGCTAATTCTAGTCTTTATATTTATTATCAATTATCTTCTTCCTATGAGACAATGACGGTTCAAGTACCTCAAGAACAATTTGGACAATGAAAAAAAAAGTTCGGCAGATTTCTATGCTAAAAAAATTCGAAGCAGCTAAATTTACGGTTGAGTCAACAGAAGATGATGCCGATGTACTGATTGTGAACACAGCGATATCCGCCTCTCCATCATTCGACGCAGTTTTTGTTGTGGATGAAGACGTAGATCTTCTGGTGCTGTTAACAGCGTTAGGATAGTTGAAAGTAACATCTAATTGCTACACGACATCATCCCTACTCAACCAACGGAAAACCAACCAACCATCTTCAGCTTGTTAGAAAAAAGTACTGAATGAAATCATTAGCCTTTTCAATGAGCTGAATGCCAAAGTACAAGACCTTGAAGATGCTGGAGTACGCTTTCTCGTTGCTTTGTATGGTGAACCTTGAGTGATATCTGTTTTCAACGGTTTGTCGAATTATCAATGAAGAACAAATCCAACCAGGCTTCCTTCTCTCCAACGAAAGAGGCGGCACAGACCAACACCTTTAGGATTCACCATAAGGTCTAAAAATGGTGTGGACTCCCCAAAAATCCATTTGACTGGGGCTGGAAACTTGGCACGAATGAGGTCACTTCTATAACAACGACGGAAAAACCAGCTCCCGACGCCCTTGTGAACGTCATCTCTTGCAATCGCAAGAAGTGAAGTGGTGACGCATATGTTGCAGGAAAGTAGGGCTGAAGTGCTCCGTTGTGTGCGGATTCTGCATCGGCAAATCCTGTAAAAATGTACCAGAAGTTGTCTCAGTCAGCGACAATGAAGATGACATAGCACCTGCCGTACCACAGATTCACATAGCAGACAACGGATTCGACTATAACACTGATGATGATGAAGAAGACACCATCGAAGAAAAAGACCACAATTGAAAATAATGCGCTGTTAGTTCTACCCCCAGTAAGCGTGAAAATGAGTTGGCTTTGGATTCATAAAATAGAAGAATTATGTAACGAATGACTACGACACAAAAATTATCAATAAATAGGTAACGAATAGCTATAATCCATTCTTTAAAATGATTGTCACGATTCCAGCTGTGGGTTTCGGCAACCAATTACCAGTTCCCACTCATTGATTTTGTTCCTTCAGTTCATCAACCCTATTCATAAGATAAGATGGTGATAAATTGAAACAGATGAATAAAATTAACACATCTATTTATAAGAAAAACAACCCAATCGTACTCACAAATAAATCATCATGAATCCTGACAGTGTGTCACACCTTGGGGACCTCCTGCAAACAACTGACTTCAATTTTCTTTCAATTTTGAGGTGATAAATCGTTTTCAGCAATTCCAATAACCATCGTATACGGCCAACATTTGCCAAAGTGGCGAAACAGAGTTAATATTACTTGATACAATGTGAATTGGACACCTCCGGATATGTCGGATGGTATACGAGAGAAATAAAGAGGAATTGATGTTTCTACAAATGAATTTGGATATTATTGTTTTTTCTTGATGAAACAATACACAATATCACGAATTCGTCGTGCTTTGTTAACATTTTTCATCACTCATTTTTATGCGTATTGAATCCAGTGAAACAATATGAAATCGCATTCATTCGACGAATGAATATACCGAATTATTTATTGGTAATACCGATGATCCCATTTTGAGGAATTTCAATTACAAAAGTAAACGCGCTTGTATTCGCACGATTCGTTTAATTCAAATCTGTTTTTTATAATCGGTTCAGTTGAATGGTTAACCCGGGTTACATGTTCGTTATATTTTTTCGTTGACCATGAATATTAAATAATTAAAATGGCAATATGCGTTTTTGTTTTTGATAGATTTATTGGGTCGAGCTGATAGTGTTCAAGGGGCCTGTTAGTTGCTGTTATTTCTTATTAAGTTTGAATGGAATTGGGATTACCCATCGATAATTTTGAAGAATATCGAGGAGGTTTGGATTCAATCAGCTACCACGACTAAATCAGTGTACCTACAGAAGACATTACCTAACTCATAGAGCGTTTCATCAACATTTCATGAATTTTATGATGTGGCATAACAAATGTGAAAGAAACAAGCTTCATAAACGAAGATAGTAGAAATTTTAATTGATCCGCTTCTGGAATAGTATTTTTGTCGATGTTTCGGCTCCTATTTCGGGGCTAAGTACTCATTACCCAAGTATCATCAGTGAGTACTGGAGGTACTGGTTGAAAGTCATTTATTCTGTGCCAGTTTTTTTGAGTTTTCTTGAATTCTGACCAACCTCAATCTGAAAACATAAGTATTAATATTGGAATCTATACAAGTGTAGATAGACTATTTGTTTCGTTGTTTTCTGGGTTTGTAACCTACCACAATCGGAAAAAAATTAGTATTATTATTGGAATCTATACAAGTGTAGATAGACTTCTATCTACCTCGAAAAGTTGCTGCGATAATTTGAAAACATTTCCTTCTGGATAGAACAAGTCCAATTAGTCAGCAACTTCTCGTTTAGGCATTATTTCGTTACACGAGAAGTTGTTGACTAATTGGACTGTTTTTTGATAAACGTAGCAGCTTTTCATGGTAGGTAGAAGACTTTTTTCCTACAGTTGTATAGATTCCAGTATTAATACTTCAGATTCAGATTGTGGTAGGTCATAAACCCAGAAAAGTTCGAAGAAAAGTACTGAACGTCTTGTTCATAACTGTAGGAGGGACGGTTGATGGGAAGAAACGGTCCAATTTCGAAGTAGTCTGAGGTGATTCAATCAATGGATTTGTTTGATAAGAAGGCAGTAATATTTTCCAGGAACCAGGTCGCCTTTGTGAGTCGTCTTGTTTGTTGGAACAGTTAGAACGTTTCTCACATTCGTCAAACTTTCTACTAGACTACTTACCTCACTCTCTACTAGACTTCTGCCTATTCTCAGTGGAATGCTTCGCTTATATACAATATTCGAAAAGAGGAGATTCATTGTTTTCACATCACAACCCCAATCCTCACTCAGTTTTCCAAAATCAACCGTTACCTTTTCTTAAGTAGGTAAATCATGTGAAGCTCATCGGGGCCAATTTCTTTTTATTGTTCAAAATACCACCAATAATATTTCAATGATCAAACATAGCCTATATGCAGCAATCCTTATGAGATCTCAGATTGGTATAATATGCTAAACGTATTCATAAGAACGAAACCAGAATGTATGAACATGTACCTTTCAACTCTCAGTGGGTGACTGACATACCACAACTGAATCACTGTACATAAGGCAATACCATTCGTTACATTATCATTTTATAAATTCAATGTTGAGGCGTCTCCAAGGCAGAAACAGGCTCCATAAACGAAGATAGTGAATATTTTGTCCGAACCGCGTCTGGAATCGAAGGTTTGTTGAAGTTCCGGCTCCCATTTTGGAGCCATTATCAATACTGGTGATTTGACACTGAGGTCTGAGTCTCCTCATTCCCCAGGTCACATCAGTAGGTACTGAGGATCTAGTATCCATAACTATAAGAGAAATGGTTGCTGGATCATGAGTAAGAAGTGACGAACCGATTTCCGATAGGACAGTAGTTATGGTTTCCAGGAATCAGGTGACCATTTTGAGTCGTCATGTTTTTTTGAGACAGTCAGGACGTTTTTCATTCCAAATAATAGCTTTTGAATTCTTTTCCTCTATCACTCTTTTACTCCAGTCTATGACGGTGAAAAAAGTGTAAACTGTGTATTTATCCCATACAGCACCGATTCGCATGGAAATTTGGATTCAGGATCTACATACCCTCTTTTTCGAAATCTACCCTGTGCCGAGGGTTGCTTTCTTCCTGGGGTTGGATGCCACCCCTTCTTGAAAATGAATTTTTTTTTATCGGAAATAAGTGCGGAAATCAATGGATTGGCTGATTCAAAGCACTTTTCGTCCGATGGAGTTTTTTCTGAGAAGCAATACTTTTCGACTTATTCGCGAGTGAAATTGTCGGTTTTCATGGCAAAAAAAAAACACATTTCCAGATCCTTTTCCGCGAATAACTGGAAAATAATGCATCTAATCGAAAAACCTGCGGAAAGCAAAATTACAGTTTTTGAAAAAATAAAAGCGATCGTTCCTTTGTGATGTATGCAAACCCACTACAAACTGAAAAATTGCTTGTTGAAAGTTGATTGGTATTTTCAATCGCCAAACTGGAAAGTTTCTACGTACAATAAACAAAAACCAATGCATTTTTCGGGAAAAACTTATTGGACCCCTTTTGAAGTCCTTCAAAAATCCTTTATTTTTGTTATTTATAAAAGTTTCTAGCATCAAAACTGACCGAGGTATGAACGAAATGATGTTCAATCCAATTTTTTTGTTGAAAAAACATTGTGAATAACTCATCCTCTCTTTCCCCCCTTTGAAAAAAATCTTTGTTACTCCATAATTCACTTTATTCGTGTTCTCATAATGAATTCTGAGTTTTTTATCAATTGAAAGTACGTAGTTTTAGAAAAAATTGTGATTGAAGAGAAAAAAATCATATACGTAATTCAGCGAAAAATCACTATTTCTTCGAAATAATTCGAAAAGTATTGATCACATGCAAAATTTTCTGGAGTACAAAATTGAAGGTTATTCTTCTCGGATAATTTTGGCGTTTCATTTTTTTCTGCAGGATGAAAATAGAGTAAGATTTGGCCAGTTAAATATTGTGAGGGTTCGCGTAAAGTACCCTTTTTGAGCCCGTTCAGCATGAGCTTTTTCAAAAATATAATCTGAAACAAAAAATTATGTGAATGAGCTTATAGCTCTTGAAGAAAGCTACAAAATGCTTCTTTGGTGGATTTGATTGCTCAAATACTAAGCGAGTTATGGGGAAAAAAACAAAAACAATTTTTTTAGAAATCAGAGTATGTACATTAGTATATTGAAGAATACACCTAGTAACTATATTTCAGGCCTAGTGGAAGAATAAAGGCTTTTTGAGACTTCAAAAAAGGTTCAATTAGATTTTTCCGAAAAATGTATTGGTTTTTGGTTATTGTACATAAAAACTTTCCATTTTGGCGTTTGAAAATACAACAATTTTTCAGTTTGTAGTGGGTTCGCTTACATCACAAATGAACGATCGCTTTTGTTTTTTCAAATGCTGTAATTTTGCTCTCTACAGGTTTTTCGATTAGATGCATTATTTTCCAGTTATTCGTGAAAAAGAATCTGAAAACGTGTTTTTTTTTGCCTGAAAACCGACAATCTCACTCGCGAATAAGTCGAAAAGTATTGCTTTTCAGGAAAAACTTCATCGAACAAAAAGTGCTCAGAATTAGTCAATCTATTGATTTCCGCACTTGTTTCCAATAAAAAAATTTTAACCCCCAGAAGGGGTAGCACCACCCCCAGGGAGAAAGCAACCCTCGACACAGAGTAGAGTTTGAAAAAGAAGGTATGTAGATCCTGAATCCAAATTTTCATGCGAATCGGTGCTGTATGGGATAAATACACGGGAAAATGGTCATAGACTCGACTATTTTACGAGTATGCCCAGAGAGCAGAGGAAGGGAATAACATTTTTCAACAAAATATTTCAACTGCAATGACCAGATATAAATCTCGAACCAGAGCAGTCTTTGTGTGTATTCCTCGATAATCGATGATCTAGGATGCTAGGATGATTTCCATTGAAACTAACACAACAAAGGGCATCACTTCTTTCTCAGTTTCTTCGAAGAGAACCTCTTGCTGCTGTACATGTAGACCTTCTCAGGCTTAGATTTAGTATTGTTCAATTGTAAGATATTTTTTTCCACCACGTTATCACACGTTGATGTGTATTTGCTGCTGATATTTTTATATTATGTAGGTATTTTCTAACAATCATGATGCTATCGTGTGCATAACAAGTCACAAAATTTGCCGGATATTTTTTCGAGAACCGTTACCAAGGCATATACAAAAACCAAAAAAAGAACTGAATGGGGAGCAGGAACTAACATATCCGGACTTCGTATCCTTCAAAACTTCAAAAGAATGCTCTAGGAATTGTAGCTGAATTGAGTTTTAGGAGCTCTTGTTTTTAAGAGTTTAGATTTTTTTTTGTAACAGGGATATACATTTTCGAATCATGTTCTTTTGTCAGTAGAAACAAGCCCATTTTTATAACATTTCCATTAGTCCACCAAATTTTGCGCAAGAGAAAAAGCCGGATCACAATTTCCTTGCAGGGGCTTGACATATTTCTTCCGTACGAACACTGACATAAAAACGAGCAGAATCTCATTAGGGAAATAATGAGGAGCTGAGAGAAATGGATATGGTCCCGACTTGGTCTATAAATTCGAGGGAATGTAAATTTGCAGTAAGTCAACGAGGATCAATAATTCTCAATAAGGAACATCGTTCAATATTTGTTTTCATACTCCTATATCTTCGATATTCGATGGTTATTCACGTGAAAAACATGCTTGCAGCTTCACTCAAAGATGTGAAATGAAGACTCTGATAGATCTTTCATTCTTGGTTTACGACATGGCCGTAAGCAAAGGTTTCCGGGGATTCACCGACTACTCAGCTCACCCTTTCCATGACTCAATACCCTTTCGTTTCAAACCCACTTCCAAAATATCATATAAAAGATATACTTGCTGAAAAACTTCGCTTCATGGTGAATACCTATTTTTAATCTCAATTAACTTTTGTGTCTACAGAGTGTGAAATATTATTCTGATGTTAGCTTGTACATATCTCCTAGACTAGAAGACGCAATCATGATTCAGGAAGCTGCAACTCAAAGAGGAGCACTTTCAAGAATCACATACTCTTCTTTCATCAGTTGATGCTGAAAATATGATATTCTATACACTTCAATGGTTCACCATTTTGTTTAATTGTTGGTAAGGTAAAATCAATTGTTGAAGCTTTTGAAGTTATTTGAAATCTGAAAAATGTTTTCTTCTAGTTTTTTGGGCTCTTAACCTACAACAATCCGAACAAATTGGAATTGATATTGGAATCTTTACGAGTGTAGAGGGGCAAAATTGCATCGGTGAAACGTCCAGTCCTCTAGAAGTGCAAAAGAGTGAGCAAAAATTGTATATCAAGAACACTTTTTCCAGCTGAACATGTTCATACGTATTCATAAAAAACTATCACCAGGTTTCAACGTCATATTTCCATCTCATTGTTCTTCAAGATTTCCATATTATATCAAAACAATTTAATTTTTTTCCAAGGACATGCAATGAAGTGATTTCATTTTTTTTCAAAAACAAAAAAAAAATTGAAATGAAGATGATAAGTTGCAGTTCCAGTAGCTGAATACAAAAATTGCAAATTATCAGTGGCACACTTTCTTTTTTGGTGAAAAAATATTGGTTAACATGCCTCACCGAATGCCACCGTATATAATGATTTCAACCTGAATATAACTGAATCCGCCCTCTGATACCCTTATTACCACCGCTAAATTTTAAGGGAATCGGCTGAAGGATTTTCGATATATACAGGAATTTTTTTTTTTAATTTTGACTCCCTGTATCTTGAAAACGAATCATTACCGGACCCGTTCATGTGAACTTTTTGTCTCAAGATTACCCACCCTTTCGAGTTTGGCAACGAACTCAAATAACACCCTGTATCGTCAGATATTAAAACTTTCACGGATCCAATAAAGGGATATCGAGAAAAACAAAATCTCTGGCTGGAAATCGCTATTCAGAAATGAAAAATCTGATTCATTCCATCTGTCGCGTCCTCGCAATCTCTGGAAACTGAGATTGATGATACTTCGTCAGACGAACAGTCGCTCCAAGTACTGAGGACGTGTTTTTCTGTGTCTGTCCCAATGTAAGTTTAATGTGCCGTTACTAATACACGGACCTCGGACAGTTCATCATTTTGACCGTGCTCATTTTTCATTTCCTTTTAACGACTGTGGAAGGGAGATTCAGTGAATCGTCGGAAGTGTTATTTTGATGGTCTATAAAAATATGTTACATCAATTTTCAATACCGAATGGAAAGGAATAATAGGACAAAAGTAGAGGGATCGGCCGAGTGGCGAATACGCAGTGAATTTACGGTTTCTTGTTGGTTTCAGCAAGAAATGGAAGTATTGACGCAAGGTAATCATACGTCGAGCCCAAGTTGGTCCATCTTTTGGATGAGTAGTTTCTACACATTCCGGATTTCTACGCGGAGGTAGCTGAAGACAGCTTCCTTAAATTTTCTTATGAACCATTGTTCCTTCCTGTGTATCACCTCGGCTTCAGACCATTTCATGCTGTTTTTTTATATACAGATTCACACTAAATGAAAGCTCTGTAATGTTCAAACAACACCGAGTGAATCAAGGGACAGGAGATATGAATTAACATTCACTTTGAATTATTGTAGTTTGTAATCCTTAGGAGAAACTCAACTCTGCAAGGAGTTACAAAGTTCAGCTGTTCTATCAAAAAATGATCCCTGAGCAAGAGAGCACCGGACCATGGTTATATCTTTAGAAAAAAAGTCTACGAGCATTCGGTTATTTCCCAAAATCAATGAAAGAAGCTATCATAAAACCCATTCATAAATCTGGAGACAAACTAGAGATGACTAATTACCGACCTCTCTCACTTATGTCTGTTCTATCT
>JAVJAQ010000034.1:0-37164 GCA_032362365.1 Zygogramma bicolorata | reverse complement strand
CGTTTTGAATACATGAGCGCCAGAAAACGCCTCAGGGTTACCATAGCCGACTGGTACGGGGGGCAATTGAGATCCAAAAACATGCGGACAATTTCAACAGAAAGTAAGAAACGTTGAGTCTGAACAGAATTTGGAATCCCATTCTGAGGAAATCAAGAATGTAATAACTAATGAAATCACGGCAGGTAGTGCGGCAACTAATAATGATGATTATTCCCCGAACCCGACAGAAGTAATCAACACTCCAGACTACCTGCATCAATATAAATACGCCTTGAGAAATCGATACGTTTAGTCATCGGAAATGAGTAAGCCTCTGAAGAAGCTGGCCACTCGCGCTAGCGAAACGCCAGGAAGAAATTCCAAAGAACGACCGACGGCCTTTAAGACCGAAGAAAAGTAGTTATACTAATAACCTCGGCCGCGAAAGCCTCAACCATTTTGTCGGATCACATAATGATTTTTACCTACGGCCACTATAGAAAATAGGCAAGAACACACGATACGCAGCCTCATGGAATGCGCCAAAGAACTGTGGGTTGTTCAATACTTTGTATTAATACTCATCACGTTTTTTTTACCAATGTCTTGGAGTACTATTCAGTTATTAGGGTATTGTTTAGTGCTCCATGGGTGATTGAATGAAAATTATATTGTTTACTCACAACAGTGGAAGAATCATATCCACTCTTGGAATCATCATCTACAACGTCTGTTTCTGATATTAATTTCAAATCATTGAACAAGGAACCTATGTCATATATTGTTTATATTTTAACTGTAATCGACTGAGAGAATTCGCTCACTCAGAAGAAAAATCACAACAAGAACTTGACAATATAATGGAAATGTTTCGAAGAGTTTATCATTCAACCCAGTAAATAAGTGAAATTCTTCCTGCTTCCTTGGAGCTGACCCCTAGTAGAATTGGCTCGAATATACGTCATCATCACTGGGCATCCAATGCCATATTTTTCTACGTCTAAAACGCCAAACATTCATGAAGCTAATGAGCTAGGTCCATATTTTTGAGTTTGAATATTTTCGACATGTTGCAGTGAACACATTGATTTCACATCGTTCTACAGCATACGCCATTCTACTCTTATGAAAATGAATGCTTTTGCCGATCATACACGCATATTCGCCCTGTATATTCCAAAGTCATGAGAACATAATTGAAGCAGAGAGAGCTTCCTCACTGTTTTTATTGTTTCTGTGTAACCGCCAATAATGAATGTTTAATATTTCAGACTTTGACATATTTACGAATTGGAGTCAACTTTTTGGTGAGTGTTATGTTGGGAACACTCTACTGGGGATCAGGATCAGATGGTAGCCGAGTTTTAGATAACTATAATCTTCTCTTTGCCATTCTTATGCATCACATGTTCTCTACGATGATGTTAACCATTCTGACTGGTAAGAATATATACCTAGATATGTGAGAATATTTAACGGTTTGGTGATTTCAATATGTATTCAGGAATGCCGGAGGGAGCAGTCGACAGGCTCAAAATTATAGATTTGATCGCAACAGACTCTCAATCATGCGATTGAACAACTATATTTTTATTCATTCGAGTCCGCAGACAAATGCCTGCTCTCTACATATCAGTCGTTCGCGTTAAAACGTTGATATTTGCGACCATATACCCTAATTAAATCCTGGGCAAAAGTTCAGTCCGACCGCCTGCGGGGGGTTTCGGAAACTTTGTGCTTTCTTATATTTTTTGGGTCGCTGATTACGATTTTTTTCGTTACCAGGCCCGAAACTTGTTAGTTGAGTAATTATTAACAATTTCATTGTAAAAATAGCTTTTTTTCACTTTTTATACCAAATCTGGCCACATCAAACGATTCTACGGGAAAAAATACATAAAAAAAATCTCTGTTCATAATCAGTTTATAATTGAAATATCAAATGAAGGAATTGTCCGAGTACGCATATTCGCGCTGTATATCCCTACCGCGAGCGCCTACTCAGCATATTGTGAACATAATTTTTCTGATATCATTTTTATTCTACTCTGATTATCTCTACTTATAACCTCTATTCTACTAATTATAATCTGGTCAACAATTTAGTCCGATCCCCTGCGGGGGTTTTCGTATACATTTCGAATAAATAGCTATTTTTTCACTTTTTCTACCACTTCTCATCAAGATAGGCCAAATCTGGCTACATCAATCGATTTTACGGGAAAAATTACCCAAATGATATGCTTCTTCACAATTTAGTTTTCAGTATTAACTTCGTTAGTGTGTAGCAAATTGAAGAACATTAGTTTTTCAATTGCTCATCTGGCAAGATTCAGCTTCCAACTAAAGTTTTTCGTATAGTAAGAATTTGGTAGGTGTAGAAATAGTTTATAGTGCAAGGGATAACATTCGTAGTCTAGAATAATAATACATATATACCAAACATGTACTTTGAAAATACATTGGTTTTATCATCAGATACCGATGTGATCGTATTATTATTAAATTAGGGTCCATCCATAAATTACGTCACCCGAATTTCATGATTTTTTGGTCCCTCCCCCGTCCTTGTCACAGCTAGTCACATTTGTGAGACCCCCCAACCTAGTGAGATGTCACATATTTTGCAATCCCACATTTAGAAATTTATGGAATTAAAACAGCAGTGTTCCGAAATTATAGTTATGCAGACAGATTTGAAACTGTTTTCATGTAACTCTTTAGTAGGTACGTCGTTTCAATTCAATGTTGTAAAACTTAGATATAGAATATTCACACACTTCGACGCCCCCCATTTCTCCCCCTTAACGTGTGACATGATTTATGGATGGTCCCTTATTATTATTGGGGTACTTATATTTGAAACATACTTCTCATAGGGTTTCATAAATAGACGAATACGCCTATAATGGCTTTCCTATCAAAATGTGGTCCAGATTATATACAGTGAGATTCAAAAATTTACACCATATAAAAAACTTTTTTATTATCGATTTGTCAGAAAATTTTGTTCATCGGTAAACAGATGGGTGAAGGTCGACCCCTATTCCAACTCTTGGGCTATGGAGAAATACATCTTTTGTTGTCTCTGAATAATTTGTGCATATCTTAACTGCTGAAGATTCAGGGTTCCATTGAGAATGCAGAAAGATATATGCTTCAAGTTTTGGAATAAAACAATATTCGTACAACTTGTCAACTGATCAACTACGCTATCACACGTACCAATATGGAAATGTGGTTTCAGTTCTAGATCTTCCTTCTACAAGCAAATCGATTCAACTGTATATTTTGAGAGCTTTTTAGGTTACACAATAACAAATTAATTTAATTTAAGCTGATTGCATGAAATTGAATTCCTTGTAATTCGGTTATGTTTTAGAAGATGAATATTCACAGCCGAAAAAATGGTATATATAGCATTTTCAATAACTTTTTCACTGCTGAATGTGTTCGAATCCAATGAGTACACAGCAAATTCTGCAATAATTATTTACTTTTTCAGTTCCACAAGAGATTTCGATAGTCATTAAAGAACATTTCAACAGATGGTATTCCCTGAAAATGTACTATACTGCCATAACACTAGTCGACATACCATTATCAGTGAGTATATGTTTTTCAAAATTGGCTTTTGAATTCGCTTGAACCTATTTAGTTGAAATTGGAAACATTTCATAACTATCAATATATGAATGTTGATACCATATTCATTTATTTTGATGTTTATGATATTGTACATCCGAGTTATCCTAGTATGAAGATTTGTATGTCATGAATTATGTCAAATGATTTTCAATAAATAGCCAAGGTAATATGGAATACGATTCAGACCTCTTTTTTCAAATGCGTTTGAATACTCTTTCATACTTCTTTTCAGTAGTGAAATGGATAATTTGCTTCTATTTTTGGTTGTACATTTATATAGTATTAATCACAGACATCACTAAATCTTATATCACGTGATATGTGACTAGTAGAGGGGCCACCCCTTTTTGTACTGAAGTTACAGTTACTTTGTTAGCTTCTTGCGATCAGTTACTGAATGAACAATATGAATAACTACAAGGAACAAAAACATGATAAACGCATTAGAATCACTTCGAATTGCCATATGTACTTCAAAAATAACAAGAAATGAAAAAACATAAAAAAAATAACGAAATGATGGTTAATCTTATTGGAAGAACTAGGACATAAATTGGTCAATAAATTTCTTAAAAAACAAAGATTTGAATATGTTGATATTCTAGAATTTTTAGATGGAGTCATCTTTCCTCGGTCTTTTTTATTATATGTCATGGAATATGATTTTCAGTGAATTCAGTCAACTATTCAACTCTGAATACATGCGTAATCAAAAATAGATGCACATGTTCAATTTGGAATTGATTCATCGTTTTTGGTGAAATATGAATTCGATCATTCGTCACTTAAATTTTTAATGGATATTGAAATTCAACTAACAATATTTTTTCAGATTGTTTGTACAATAGTGTTCTCAACGACGATTTATTATATGACAGCCCAACCTTTCGAAATAATAAGATTCACGATGTTCTTAGTTTCATCGTTACTTATTGTTTTCGTGGCTCAAAGCTTTGGTTTGATGATTGGGGCATATTTCGATGTTGTGGTGAGTACAAAAAATTTTCTGATAAATATATAAAGCTGATGATAGAGTTTTCGAGAGACCAATGATTAAAAGTTAGTTGACTTCTGCGACAGTTCCAACTATCAAACGGCGTTTTCACGAAAACTATTGTTGTTGCCACAGTCCTCTCCTTAATTCATGAAAATTTAGTTCGTGATACTTCTAAAAATGCATAACTCCCAAAAAAAAACGCCGATGATATTCAATAATGATATCGATATCTGCCCATAACTTTTGAAACTCTATATTTATTTTGAATACTACAAGGTCAGGTTCATTATTTGTAGTACGAAGAGAAAAGTTGAATAAGGTTTCATGCATAGCCGGTTTTTAATCTACTGTTGAGGAAATTAGCTGTCAACTAGGTGAATCCTTGAAATTGGTTTGAATGAGGCAATGGTTTGGACTTCCCTTGTTTATAATATTAACTCTATTGAAACCTGTTGCAGAAATAGACAATGGAAGTTCGAACCCATACCACTCAAACCCTTAACAGCCAATCGAATGTCTTGACCGAGCACTTTACCTTTCAGCTATCGTTTAGCTGATTTTTGAAAACTGTCTCTTGTTGTTAAAAATACATATAATACTCGCTCAGCTATGTAAAAAAAATATAGTTACCAGTACGCAACAAGTAGCTAAACGCGTGCAACAATTTTTCAAAGCCATTGTTGGTAAGAATACAGAAAACTATAGTATTTTTTGTTAAATATGGATTTTCATTGAGTTTTGGCCAGTTCAATTCAACTCAGTTATTCAGCTGATAATACAGACTATACAACAATACTCAAACTGTTTTCTTTCTACTGCTGTAATATTTTTAAATTTAAATTTGCCGCCCTAGGTATTTCCCCCACTTTGTTTCCGTGAGAAACTTTCGTTTACCGTCACTTCCTGTTCTGTCCTCATTGAAAATGAGGACAGAACTGTGTTGTTTATGCGTGAGACTCTCCTGTATTCTGTAAAAAATACTAATATATTTGAATAAAGGTAAGATCTTGTGCATTTCTCTCTCTTGGATATAAATCCCTACAGATCCAGGTAAGGGGTTACGACTTGAAGTACTACAGTAAAATTTATTTTATGAAAACATCGAAATTTCTATGAAGCCGACAAGATGGATGTCAATGATGAAAACCCTCGAGTGATGTCCATCACGAACTTATTCGCTACAAAACTTCGAAAACTTCGTTAATATGGCTACGAATTGTAGAATACAGGGACCCCATCGTGAAGATAATATACCTCCACCAGTTCAGTCCAGTGTTCCAAATCCAACCCTAGGTTTAACATCTGTCATGGCCACCATGAACTCAATGCTTCACCAAGATGCCGCTATGTTGCAGTTGATGAATAATCAACAACAAAACCATATTGGAAATTATAATATAATGCCGGATTTCTTGAAGACCATTCCTGTCTTCAATGATGAAAACTTATTATCGAGTAAGTAGTGGATTGAAAATAAATAGAGAGCACGGTGACACTCTACCATTGGCCTTCTGAGTTTATTTTAGAAATTGGCCGAACACACCTAACCGGAGCTGCTCTACAATGGTACGAGGCACAAAAGGAACACCTTGCCACTTGGCCCATATATATGCTTGGCCCTTGTTTCGTGAATAATTCCGAATTGCTTTCATTCACGACAACAACTTAACTTCACTGTGGAAGTCAATGCAGGCACGTGTGCAAGGTCCCAGAGTAAATATTAGTCAGTATTTTCTCGAGAAAGATGAATTGTGTAAACGCCTAAATTTGTTTGATGAACAGAAAGAGCAAGTAGTGGTTGGATTGGCTTCCAGAGGAATTGTAATAATGGTGATGACAAAGACGCATTTAGATATAGGCCATTTGTACAGGGATATAGTTAGTTGTGAGATATTAATAATGAAAGACGCTTTCGCTATAGAACAGCAAAGGATAGAAGTGGTCCTGAATACCGTCCAGTCAGTTATGCTAGAGTATTCCAGTGTTTCCCAAGACTGATAATGTAGCAGCTATCAATCAAAAAATGACATGTTTCAACTGTTTTGGAGAGGGACATGTTGTGAACAGATGAAATAAGCCAAAACGCAAGAGAGATTCCTGCTACAAGTGTGGGTCAACGGAAAATCAGATTCGACAATGCCCTGAGAACTCCCAATCTGCCGTAGGAGCTGGAAGGAGGAGACAGCCTACCAATTATTCAGTTGAGGAAGGAATGAAGTCTCAGTTCGCCTTTGAATTTACCTGTTGTCTTACATTTTGACAAAGAAGAATCGTCAAATTGTACTCACATCAGATCAATGCATGCCTTAATACAGGTAGTCCAATAAGTTTACTAAAAGTTACTAGGTTGCCAGTAAGATCTTTCAAAAAGGATGTGGGTAATTCTGATTTCTTCGGTAAAAATGAAAGTGAGTTGGATATTCTAGGTATTTATGATGGCATAGTTGAAATTCAAGGTATTATTGTTCCTATTGTTTGTTGTTTCAAGCGGAACTATGAAGTTTTAGCTCTGTTAGACAGAAAATAGTTATCGATTTCTAATTTTTCTGAAAACAATGCTAGTGCTGAAATAAATCAATTGATTTTGATAGATGTCGAACACGATTTGGATGAAAGAGCTTTTTTTTGGAAATTATTCAACATCTAATGAGACCATATGGAATACATTTTACAGCTACGTCTGTCCTGTGTTAGATATGGGAATTTGTACAGCTTATCCAATCCATCTCAACACAGAAATAATTACGTATATTCCCAGCAATCTCTGTGAAGTATACTAAGATAAAAAAAGACCTTTTGTATGTGTTCACTGTGTTGAAATTTATTTCCAGCAGGTGTTTTTTCTATCGCCATGGTCCACACCACCAGTGTGCAATTGGAAGAGTATCCGAGTTTGTGCCAAGATGGATTGGACAAGCTGTAATGTTTATGGTTTATTGACATTATGATTATGTAGTTTATGTGGTTATGTAGATTAGTATGATTTCTTTTGTCCCATTTCATGAAAACTTATCAAAATTATGATTTTGTTGTTATTTTTGGATTATGGTTATTACTCTTTATGAATTATGTAAGGTAGAATGCCGTTTTATGCATGATTATGTTTGATCCACCTTTCATGTAAACTTTATGTGAAAAATTTATTCAGCTCAAATTACGATCGAGACGATCTTGAGTCAGGTATGGCCGAGTTGGAGTAAAATTTTAAAATTTAAATTTGCCGTCTGAAGATATGATCCCCATTTTGTTTCCGTGTTCGAGAAACTTCCGTTTTCCCGAGACTTCCTGTTCCGTCCTCATTGAAAATTGATATGCTCTGTGTTGTTGATGCGTCAGGGTCTCCTCGTCGCATACTCTGCCGAAATTACTTCTATATTTGAAAAAAAAATTAGAATGTGTGATAGTGTTCCTTTTTTTTTCTCTTGGATATAAATCTCTTCACTACTTTACTCGAATCATTGCCGCGGGACATTCTGAGGTTTTGGTTGAAAAAATATAAAAGCGTATAACTACTGAACTCCCCAACTTGAATGAATTTTTCACTTACTATTTTTTGTGTGGATTCGAATTTTCTGCAACTTTTGTTCGAAACTTTCTCCTGAAACATTCATTGTTTCCTACTTACGAGCAACCAACAAAGTTTTTTGAATATTTTCCAACACTTCCTGTCAAATTGTCACCTTCATACTCTGCTCTATGATTTATAATCGAATATTTCCCCTCATATATAAAATGTCCCATAAGAGCAATGCAATTATCGAAAACTTACAGCAGTAATTGCATTGTATCAAGTCACCATAAGAACACATTTGAAACCGTATCGCTAGACGTCAGTAAACAACACAAATAAATGTCAGATAGACTTCAAAAATAGAAAAATATTTCGCGTTTAGGTGAGTACTCCATACAATCTATAGAGGAAAGTATAAATGAACAAAAAATAACATTTCCTTGAGAATTTCTTTATTCGTGAAATATTCCAATGAATTACATTCGTGCATAAAAACGACCAGATAATTTTGCATTCAAGCGTGATATCTTATACGAATTGCATTCGGTTATTTTCCTTCGGACTCGGGCACTTTCGCCAAAATATGAAAATAAACTTGCAATTTTCAGATACTTTCGTGCAAAATTATCGGTAATAATCATACCACTTATTATATTACCCCTGAATATAATATAATGGTTTTCTCGTGATATGGGACATTGGCGTTGGCGCTTGTCAAAATGAATATTTAATAAGCAATGTCAAACGTGTCAGACTTATGTCAAACGTATCAGACTTATGTCAAACGTATCAGACTTATTTGAAAAATGAGTAGTTGTTCCGACGAAATTGCGTCTGATATAGAAGTATCGGCAAATAAAGCATTAAATGAATTGATACCTCAAAAATCAAAAGCTAGATATGACACAGCTTACCAAAAGTTTGAAGAATGGTGCCAAACGAAGAAAGTTACAGTTATAACTGAAAAAGTAAATGTGGCATATTTCGAAACTATAAAAGCTATGAAAGCTTCAACGATGTGGACGACATATTCCATGTTGAAGAGTGAACTAAAAGTTAAAAAAGATGTTAATATCCAAACTTACACCACATTGATTGCATTACTGAAAAGGCGGTCAGTGGGTTATCATGCAAAAAAATCAAAAGTGTTCAGTAGGGAACAATTCGAAACTTTCATAAAGGAAGCTGATGACAAACATTTTTTATTTGCGAAGGTATTCATTCATTAATTTTTATATCAAAATGAAATATTGATTTGAACTATCCTTCTAGGTTGCAATCATAATTGGAATTGCGGGTGCTTGTAGAAAAGCTGAATTGACATTTCTGCGTGTCAAAGACGTCATAGATGAAAAAAGTTTCTTCAGAATAACCATTCCAGAAACAAAAACTCATGTAATACGAGAATTCATAGTCAACAGTGGAAATATTTCTGGTATAAATATGTTGGATATTATCAGGAAGTATATTTGCCTGAGACCCCAAATAACTAAGCATGAACGTTTCTTCGTGGGTTACAGAGAGAGTAAGTGCAGTGTTCAGCCTGTCGGAATTAATAAGTTAGGAAAATTGCCTAGAACGATTGCACAATTTCTTGGCTTGCCAAATCTTACTGAGTATACTGGGCATTGTTTTAGACGTACTTCTGCTTCATTGCTTCCAGAATCAGGAGCTGATATTCTCAGAATAAAACAGCACGGGGGCTGAAAGTCCAATACTGTTGCGGAGGGTTATATTGAGAATTCTTTGGGCAATAAAAAAAAATTGCTCAGGATATCACGAATGGAGAATCTGAGCTTGAGCCAGCTTCGAAAAGAATATTTAGAGAAGAAACGAAAGAGATCAGAACAGAAAAAGTTATAGCAGAATTAGGAGAAACATCGGGTTCTGCTTTGAATTTTGTTAATTGTACTTTGAATAATCCTGTTTTCAATATTTTCAAAGAATAAAATTAGTAGTTTCTTGTTCTATTATTACACAACAAGTTGCGTAATGAATATTACACAACTCTCATTCACTTGTCTCAAGTGACAGTTTTGAAAAAACTGACGTTTCAAAATTCACAAACGTCATGTAATACCTGACTTTTCGAAACTGAATTAGATAAAGAAAATTGTCGTATGTTTTAGATATTGTTGGAATATATGTGACCAGTAGTATCGATATGTGTACAAAACCTAAATCTAATGGACTAGTGTGTTCATTGGGGTTTGGAAAACGGATGCTGAGTCCATTATTCAGAACAACCAAATTAAATTCATTATTATTTGTAATATCACGCCCATAAGGGGTGGTGAGCATTGAAATGTCCCTTCCAAATGAACTAGCTATTATTCTGTAGGTAGTAGATGGGTTATGCGTTTATGATATTCACATCCCCAAGCTTGATAATAATACTCATAAGTCTTGTTGATGATTACTACAAGTCGTGGATACTGATTGGTCATAATATCATTCCGTATTAGGGTGGCTATACCTCCGTACCCATCTTCTCGATCATATCTAGTGATCTTATTCTTCATTTTAATGGATTGTGATTGTTTCACTCAATAAGGTAATATGTGGATTATGTTATGTTCTAAAATTGTGAAAATTGTTCACCCATAAGGGGTGGTGAGCATTGAAACCCCCCCATCCAAATGAACTAGCTATTATTCTGTAGGTAGTAGGTGGGTTATGTGTTTATGATATTTACATCCCCAAGCTTGATAATAATACTCATAAGTCTTGTTGATGATTACTCCAAGTCGTGGATACTGATTGGACATAATATCATCCCGTATTAGGGTGGCTATACCTCCGTACCCATTTTCTCGATCATATCTAATGATCTTATTATTCTTCATTTCAATGGATTGTTTCACTTACTAAAGTGATATGTGGATTATGTTTCGAAATGATCTTTATCTACTGATGAGTAATTTAATCTGCCGTTTGTTTCCTTTATTGTTTCTGATTGTTTATGTATGTCAGTTTGAGTTGTTTTGGGTATTGCTCCTGTAGGTCTAGATTGTTTTTGTCTGAGAATATGTTTAAAAACTGTTCCATTGTTAGGTTACGGTATTCTACCTGGGTATAAAAGTAGTTCATGTGCCTCCAGTGTAATGAAACCCCCCGCTGCGTTATATTTTGAAATTAAACGACTCACCTTAAGGAAGTTCGATACTCAACTAAACGAGGTGGATAGATGCAGGGTTCGATTGCAGCCTCGTGTAGACCCTGTTTTGAATAAGCTTCCCAGACAAAACTGCTACACCCAGGAAAAGGTTTCTCAACAAAGGATGTGGTTTTCTGAAAGGGGAGAGACGAAACTCTTCCTTCACATGCGAGATCATTGAATCATACATAATAAGGCTTTCAAATTTTGGAAACCAAGGCTGCGTTCTCTAAATCGGGAAAACCACAATACCTTGGGCTCCATCTGTCATGATTTTATTTATTACTTTTGGTAATAGTGGGAATGGTGGAAGAGCATTAAACACCAAATTCGTACAAGAAATAGTGTAAGCATCGACAGCTTGTGATTCTGCGTTGGGATGCAATGACATGAATATTTCAAATTTTGTATTGGCATAGGATGCAAAAAAATCATTTGATGCCGCTATGAGTTTCAGATGATTGATATATTTTGAAATCTCTTCGAGATTCCAGAATCCTCTAGAACCCAAAGTAGAAGCGTCAGTGAAAGTGGTTAGTACGTATGGCTAGATTATAATATCAGTTTCGTCATACCAATGTTTTACAATCACCAATATAAATCATCTCGTATATTATTTCGAAGAATGGTTGTCGAGTTCTGATTTCCGTTACTTTTACATGTTAAATATTTCACACTTTCCGATTCTCTGAGGTAGACCCATCCATATGGTACAGCTGGACTTACCGATACTAAAGTGTCAATGATTTCTGCAAGAAAGCGAATTTTTGAGATTCGTTTTGAGTTCGAAAACTGTTACAACCCTCTTGCTTCTTGCTGTTCAACAATAACCCTGAAAATTGGATTTCTCGCAATGGTACCAGAATACTCTCATCTTCGTGCACCCCAGGGCCTTCAAAAATTGGATCGAAGTATCAAAATTCAACAACGATTGTTTTTGGTTTCAACCTGATGAAAACCAGTCATCCAAATGTAACAACGATTGATGTCTTTGAGATCGTATAGTTTATCTTTGGCTTGAAATTTTTTGTAAATGGGGCTTTACTATGGGGCAACACTGTAAATTCATCAATTTCATCATTGTAGGTGAATTTCAATGATTTACGGTAATCAGTTTGATCGGGTATAGGAAATCAAGCATTTTGCTAATCCATTTTGCCATGTTACATTTTACTAATCCATTTTGCCATGTTACATTTTACTGTTATCATATTTTTTGCTGTTCTATAATTCAAAATGAGGACAATCTAAATTCTTTTTCAGTTTCTTCGAATCGAGGTTCTCGGTAGTGTGGAGGTAGGCATATTCGTCTTTCAAGGGGAAGGCCGGGGTTCAAATCGCAAATTTTAAGGAAATAAATTCACAATTCACAAATAAACCGTTTACCATTAGGTAAATGGTCGCTGCAGGAATATGGAGATAGCATTTCTCCTGTACTGTAATGCTATGTTGAATAGCATTCATTATTGAAAGATCGACAATACGCTGAGACATGTCAGCGGAAGTCTGTTGGTGTCGGGGTATGACGTATTTGAGTTGGAAAACACAAAGGTATTCATACTCTTGTACCCAACTAAGAATAACAGAAATGCGTTACCAATCACAAAATAATGTTATTCGTCCTGCGTAGCATACCCTTAGAGACGTCAGTTCTAAGTGCTGGTTTTACTCTGGTATTTCCTTTCCGTCTTCGTTGTTATGCTTATTGTTATGCTCTTGTCAAACATCCCCCCTTGTTTTTCTTTTCCGTTTTCATCTGTGCGTTGGTAGTTCACATGTTGAAATTTGGGGTCAAATTCAACGTTCTGTGTGTAGAGATGGTATATCGGTTAAGCTTTTATACCTGCTTCTACCATACACGTTATCAGACCCCGGTATTAGTTATCATGCTGGGACAGCGCCTTTGATATAGCTGTTCTCAAGGCGGACAGGCCGTTTCCCAGAGAATTATCCTTTTCAAGCTCACCTGGCAGGTTTCCGGAAAACTTCTATAGACGGAGTTTCTCCAAGGAGAGCCGAAATCATATCCGATTTATTGTCATGTTGGGTGTTGACTTCGTCACGTTCGGGTGTACGTTGTACGACCTTGAACATTGTGGAAAATTTTCAATCCTTCGAACTTCAAAGCTCGAGCTGTCCGTTGAGTCATCACTACCAATCGAAAAAAAAGTTCGATAGAGAAACCAAGTGTAGACGTCTTCGTCTGCGTAGGTCTCACTCAGCCGAATAGTGAGGGGTAATAATAATAATAATAATAAATATACTTTAATGTCATTAAGGGCTGGTCTTTTCACTTACAGATAAAGTCCTTGATAACTCATCTGTCAGATATCAATATGTATTCCTGTGTAGTTTATGTGATGGATAGTTATCAGAGACCTTATCTATAAGTGAAAAGACCGGCCCTAAGAGTAAATCTTGTGGACAAAGCTTGTAAATAGCAGTAAGAATGTAGATAGTAAATATACAATGCTGATAAAATATATTATTACTAATTTTTCCTATAAAAACTGAGTAGTAGCCGCAGCTACCCTTCAGTGAGTGTGGAACAAAAATAATGATATCACCCATTTTAAGTTGTATTCTGTACAGGTATTATCACTCTGAGACTTGAGTATCAGCCCGAGCCTGGGAATAAATGATCCAACTTGGGGTATTAATTCCGGCTGGAGAATACATTGGCTCTTAGTGAAAAATTTCCGCTTACTCGACACAGCAACCATTTTTTCCAATTTCTTCAACTTCTGTTCCATCCTCTCCAACTTTCGAGCGTAAAGCCCCCCACAGACCTCGTGACTGTTTGTCGGTTATCGGTGAACGCGACAGGTCATCCTGACGGTAATGAATGATGCGGGCCAACGGCGATAGATAAGTGAAGAATCGTATTGGTTTTTCAACTCTTTTGACAATACACACAAATGAACACCGAGAACGGAACTACAGGGTGACATTGAGGACGTGGCCGTCGAAGTATAATAGTTGTGTACTAATGTTTATGCGTATGTTCGTTTTTGAGTAATTTTATGTCTCCCTTCGTAGTTCTATTGTGATCTGATTGGGTGTTTCAAGTCTGAGAGGTAATGTCAGAAAATCCCTTGGCGTTTGTATGTGTGTAGGTTTATTTTCAGGATATAATTTAGCTGCTTCAAAAAAGGAGATGTTGTTAAGAGTCATTGTTCCTCCAATATTTTTTTGTTGCATTATATCCGACTAGTGCCAGTGCAGACCAGTCTCAAACCACCTACACAGTAGGTTTTGGCTGGCACAACTACTCCCCTAATCAAAAGTCACAAACTTTCATAGTATCAAGCCCCGACTAAAGCTGATGCGAACAACACGAAGTCATAGCATCATCTACCCAAGGAAGAATATGACGCTTTTACAACAATAAAATGTATATTTTGCCAAAGTATCGAACACAATCAAATAATAGATCATGCACTGAATATGAATATATTTCATTATTTGATTGTGTTCGATACTTTGGCAAAATATACATTTTATTGTTGTGAAAGCGTCATATTCTTCCTTAGGTAGATGATGCTATGACTTCGTGTTGTTCGCATCAGCTTTAGTCGGGGCTTGATACTATGAAAGTTTTTGATTTTTTTGCTATGAGAAGTCATCGACTTTATGTTGATGAAGGCACTGCCTTGTACTTACGAGTTGCCAAATAGCCCGAAACCGGTCTGCATGTGTGTCCGTCCCAATAATTGAAAATCAAATCCTTGATTTGTATTGCTAAAAGCAAAACTTACTGTGTAGGTAGTTTGAGACTGGCCTGAACGAATTGTTCGAAAGATGATTTGATGGCAGTCCTCAAGTATGCCTATTGACTATGTCGAATGTTTTTACATTTTTCTCGTGGGAGAAATGAGCGAATTTGGATTGCTTTTGGAATACCTCGTCCATGTGTAGATGGCGCTATGACTTCGTGTTATTCGCATCAGCTTTGGTCGAGGCTTGATACTATGAAAGTTTGTGATTTTTGATTAGGGCAGTAGTTGTGCCAGCCAAAACCTACTGTGTAGGTGATTTGAGACTGGTCTGCACTGGTACTGGTAGGATATAATGCAATGCCCTTCGTGTTAATAGCCAAGGGAGTAGTTGTTTTCAGACAGGTGCCAGCCAAAACCTACTGTGTGGGTAGTTTGAGACTGGCCTGAACGAATTGTTCAAAAGGTGATTTCTTCCTTCGTGTCATGACGTCCAGGGCATGAAAAACATTTTCTTTACCTTTACAGTATTTTTGTATATGTCCATATAATAAACGGTTGTAACATTGTGGCACTGGAGGAATATATGGCGTTGTAAGCATGTAGCAAATTTCAACATAAGTGGGTATGACTGTCCCTTCCAAAGTAATCAAATTTGTTGCGAAGCAGGTTTTTTCGTTTACTGTTGTTCTTCGATTCTTATCTTTTACTTTTAGCTCATATGGGCTCTTTAAGGTTTCTCTCCGTAAAGTGTGTCGATATTCCTTTCACTACTGCGGCCTTGCAAGTTATATGAGTGAGTGGTATGGGTGTTTTTTTCCAGCACATATTAGTTTGTCATTATCAATCATATTATCTGCACTTCCTTTGTTAATAAAATCTATAGCTATTTTATTTTTTCTTTGAATCTTTATTATCAAGATTGGTCCCACCTTCAGATCACAGATGTATTTTGCAATTTTAATATGTGAATAGCGTCCAAGTTGTTTTCCTCAAATAAAGATTCTGCGATAACTGTGTACGTTCCTTTGTCGTTGTCACTGTATAACAGTAATTCTTCTCTCAAAGCGAGACTCAACAAGTGATTATATAAATGGTTCTGAATAAGTACACAAAGTCAGAAACACAAAAACGTTTAATCCACCTCTCTATACTATTACACACTATGACTAGCGAAACAAAACATAAGTATTCTTTGTAATAGATAAATATATAAATAGGGTTATTCACAAAAAACTGAACAGAATTTACAAAAATAAAAACATATTTCAATGATGAATTCACCACTTCAATTGTACGGAATACTGTCACTTAAAGAAGAATGGTTTGTCGTACCGAAACGAATATTTCATTAGAAAAACATTATTCAATGAAAAACTGTACACTTAGGACCCATATCTATAAGTGTACAATTGATCCAATCTGAATATTTGGATTATGTTTGATGGTTTCTTGAACTATATCAATATACCAGAGAGTTTTTATCCACGAAAAATATTGAAACAAAAATCAGAATGAAAAATATCTCGTATATCTTACTGGCGATATTGTCGCCTTCTTCTGAAGCCCAAATCTGTATTGTTTCTACGTATATACTGGCGTTAACATTTCATCTTCATATAAAAATGGATAGTTTCGATTATCGGCATACAGGAAAACCATTATCATGTACCAACAAATAGTGAACATATTTTTTTCTACAGCAAATGGAAATGATCATAGTTTTTATAATTGAGGTGTATAAAATTATAATTGATTTGGATTACATATCACTTTCAATTAACCCAACATATGTAAGTACCTATATGGGTATGTTTACTTTATTACTATTTGTGATGTAAAATATTTAGTTACCGGTATATTAAAACTATAAACTCTCAGTTCATAATCACATTACGATTGGGATGAAGTGAGGTGATGCTTAAAAGAGTGTTTTGTTTAACAAAGGAAAATATAAATGAATATAATTTGAAAAAAAAATGCCAATGAAGATTCGAAAATTTCAAATCAATCAAAATTCTCAAGGCTTCGATGTCCTTTTTCAATTTGTTCCAATTTTAGATAATATATTGATTGGGTATAATGACGTGAGAATCAATCACTTGTCTATATATCTTTCAAATCATTACCAGAGTTGTCAGTGAGACAAGCATTCGAAAAGAAAACCGCTATTTTGCAATGAATCCATTCATGAGAATTGCCACTTGTGATTTTTTTTGTTTATAACAATTGAATTTTGAAATTCTCACCTCCACTTTGTATGATCATGAACTAGAAGAAACAACATGACAGTTGCGTATTCATATGATACATTGAAAACCAATTGAAAAATCTTAGTTTCGGGATTCTCAAATATTTGAATTCCTTTGAAAGAACTTGATCACGAAGCTTTCATTCATTTCTTAACGTGTTTAACCTTCTATCTGACAGGAACATATTTGGTCGATCAACTATATCACTAATAGAACAATCTGAGAAATACCAATTTGATCAAAACTATAACTGAACCCTTATCGTTTGTTCAATTTTATCCACAACGTCAAATACGTTGCAGCGTGCATCACACACCAAATCAATACAATCAACGAAAAATTGGATACCAAATCAATGTCGACGATGTCCATTTCGGTCAGGAACTTGGTCGGGTCTGCGTATGGACAGTATTCGCTGGTTTCTGCACACGGGAGCTTTCCCCTGTTCAGACCATATACAGAGTAAACGAGGCTAGTGAAGGCGGCTCTGTAGTAGCTGAGAGTGAAAATCCATTTAAAGTGCATCGGAGTATCTAATTCTCGAATGCAGAAACCGAAGACCGACAGGAAGCAAGCAAGTACTGGGGCGACGAATACCGCAACCTGGAAAAAGAGTTTCATGATTTATATTATTACAATTTTGGGGCTCAATTTCAATATGGAATACGTGTCCCAATTTTGATCAGCCAATAACATGTTTGCTCTTAAATTTCCCAAAACTTTGCTTAGCAAGTAATTTGAGTAATTTGACCTCGAGCCAGTGGTTGAGAAGTATTATGAACTATATTTCATCGAAATTAAGTTTCGATTTTTGAGGATGGATATTTGTAGAAGTATCCAACTTATCAATTGCAGATGTCCTATTTCCTGAAATTGTTGTCAAATATTCAGCCTGAGAACAACTCGCATCGATAGGTAGATTTAGAATTCGTTTTAGAATGTACAATAAATTGAAATAAATGGAGCCTTACTTTGACGGGGGTGGTTGCTCCTATAAAATATCCCATAGACTGAGCACATAAGGAGCAAGCCGTAACGAATAGTACGAACAAATATATCCTGAAGTCCAGAGGTTGGTCAGTGAGCCAGTATGAAATTGCAACGTAGCACCATGTACAAATCACCTGAAATAAAAAAAAATCAATCTATGGCCCTAGTCAAAAAAATATTTTCGGGGGGGTGAGTGAAATATATTGCATCAAGTTTATCTTTATCATCATCGTTTAATGCTTGGTTATTAGCAAAATCATTCAAGGAGGGACTTGAACCCTGATAAACCCCTCGGACTATGGCCATGTATAATGCCAAGTATCCAAGCCTATGGAAGTGAGATCATTTGATCGTTTTTTGGAATTTCTTCCTCTTTCTCGACCACTTGAACGCTCAACACCCCAATATTAAGTTCACCATGGAGACTGAACAGGACCAACGAATAGCATTCCTGGATGTACTGATCGAATGATGTGGGGCTGGACTAACCCATAAAGTATACCGAAAACCCACACACACAGATAGGTACCTGAACGCACTATCGAACCACCATCCCAGCCAGAAGAGAGGAGTCATTTCTACTCTAGCGGAACGTGCTCGAAGAATATGCGAACCAGAACATCTGGGGGAAGAACTGGAACATCTTCAAGTGACCTTGAGGTCGAATGGATACAGTGTACCCGAGATCAACAGGGCCATGAAACTGAAGAATTCCACTGTTCGAAACAGGAAGGACGTTCAGATAGTTGCACATGCATATTTGCCATACATCCCGAGGGTCACAGACATAATTGGAAAACTCCTGGGTAAATACAACATAAAAACTGTATTTAAACCCACAACACCTGTGGAAAGGTATACATCGGTACCACCAAAAGATCCATGGGAACAAGGCTAAAGGAACATGAGAGAAACTGTAGACTAGGGCAAACTGACAAGTCGGCTGTGGCGGAACACGCACTTAATGAGGGTAACCACAGGAGTCTGTTTGAAAATGCAAAACTGATTGCACCCAACCAGGGATACCATAGCCGACTGGTACGGGAGGCAATAGAAATCCACAAACACACGGATAATTTCAACAGAAAAGAAGAAGCTGTCAACCTCAACCGAATATGCAATCCCATTTTAAGAAAATCGATAATAACTGCAGGTAGTTCTTCAAATAATAATGATGATTATTCTCCGAACCCAGATGAGGTAAACAAGGTAATCAATATTAATGACAATTCCCCTAATCCGAATGGAATAATTAGCACCGCAAACTACCTGAATCGGCATAAATACAACTTGCGAAGAAGAAAAAATCTCCAGTCATCGGAGTGAATTTCAAGATGAATGAGCCTCTGAAGAAGCTAGCCACTCGAGCCAGCGAAACGTCAGGAAGAAATTCCAAAAAACGACGGCCTTCAAACCCGAATAAAAGTAGTGATACTGAAAACCTCGGCCGCGAAAGCCTTAACTATTTTGATTCCATATTGTTTTGTCAAAATCACTCGATACTATGATGTCAAATCTTTTGCTGTTAGTCAATAAATGGAGCACTTTATTCATGATTCCCCTACAAATATTGGAATAAAACAGAAGATGGTAAAATGCAAGATGAATAAATATTATTGAGCAACATTAGTTTGATTTGAAAACCAGTATAGCCATAAAAGTATTAGTCTGTAATGTCGGCAACGGACTGATATCTCTTGCCAATGATGAAACAACAAAGTCTCTTTAGATCATAATTTGAAATCTGGAGCAGAGAAAATGACACCCATCAACTAGCCGTAGGTACGTTGAGAGGTTCATAAAATAGATCATTTATATCAAGTGATTTTTAAGAATCATCGTTTCATTCAATCATTTTTTTTTCATAAACCCTCATGGTCAAAGGACATACCTTAGGTAAATACTAATTTTATGAAAAGTTTCATCTATTGAACTATGTTATACTCATACTACCATGAAGTAGTAGTTTCCTTGAAGAATTGTTAGTTAATGAAGTCAACATTTTTCATTCACGTTGAAAATTTGGACAAATTTAAAAAACATGTGACGAAACCAAAGGATTGCCAGCAAGACGAATAAAAACCCTGGTGTGTTGACTTATACCTAGTAGATTGTAAGCAAATTTTCTCGACTTTTCGCTTTCTTGATTTTGATCAATTTTAACTGAAGAGATGCCTTCGAGAGTTTGCCAGCAGAGGCGCACCTTACGTGATTTTAATTTAATCTGTGATGCCATGATATCCGTCTGCTCGACGGCCATTCGACTATTTATAGGTTATGTTTATGTCATGGTCCTATGTTTTGCATGCAATTTCTTGCTTTTCCGCCAAATGCTAGAAATTATGTAGTCATCACATTTTGACTGATTATTAGTTATTCATAATAAATCTAACTATCACTATGAAATCGAACAAATACAAGAACAGCAACGATAAACACTTAAAAAGAATATAAACAAGAAAAATGTGAAAAGAAACAAGAACTAGGTACAAGATTTTGAATATTGAAGGAACTTTCAAATGCATTCAAATTCAAATCGAACTGTCAAACATTTCAAAAAAATTGATAGCTTTTCATTAGACGAACTCTACCTTACGTATTTTGTATACTGATAATTATATTGGTGAACGAAAGATCCCGCAAGAGTTTATCCAATGAGACCGCCGGTATCGAATATCACTCGTAAGCTGCCGCCTCAATGGAAATGTACCCTTAGAAAATCGCATTTGTATCACCATCTCAATACCACCTACCGTCAAAAAATGTAAGTTTACTCTTCGATTTCTCAGGTCGAGAGGAATTGGCTAAACAAAAGCATATAACGATCATGATTTCCATCACTAGTGTATCAAAATATCATAAA
This sequence comes from Zygogramma bicolorata, assembly GCA_032362365.1. Classification (NCBI taxonomy): domain Eukaryota; kingdom Metazoa; phylum Arthropoda; class Insecta; order Coleoptera; family Chrysomelidae; genus Zygogramma; species Zygogramma bicolorata. The sequence goes on along the minus strand of JAVJAQ010000034.1, from coordinate 16,048 downwards.
TATAATAACGGATAATGAAAAAAGCCATTATCAAGTGAAAATACTCAGCCGAAAACAATATTCAATTATATAATGCAATATGGGTTGAGTGTCGTTAAATACTTCAACCTCATCATCCGGAGTTGAAGGGTTGGTATAATGGAAAATACCAAACAGTTATATTTTATGAAATGTATCGATTTTTCGACTGGAACTTATCATTATCATATGACAGTATCACCACTTTGGGCTAAAGAACCTGCCATTTAGTTTAGTAGGTATATACGAAATTGTACTCACTTGGAATGGTATTTCAATCAATATCACAGATAGCAGGTAGGGAGTTAATTTGTACCATCGATTGAAATGCTCCCTGGTTAGTATCTTCATTTCTAATGGAACTGAAACAACGAAAAATAGCTTTGTTCAATTGTTATTAGTGACGTCTAGGTTGAATAAATTTTTCTCGAAATGGCTACTGTAACAGTAAACAAGGCAAAACGAGCTCTAGGCGCCGTTATGGACCTTATGATTAAGTCTAAGATGACCTCATGGGAGGCCAGAATCAAGTTATATGAATCAATAGTCATTTCCTCACTCTCATATTGCGTAGCCGTATGGGGACTGAGGTACCCCGAACTATTAGAACGAATTCAAGTTGCATTTTTCAAAAAAGTTCTTGTCCTTGCCAAAAACACACCAGACTATATAGTTAGAATCGAAACTAGTCGACTGAAGCTATCATGAAATGTGTACTGTCATGGTTACATAAAATTTAAATGATACCCTCGACCCGTCTCCCAAAGATATGTTTACTACGCCTCTTGGAACTTCAGAACTCAGATATTCGGTTTAACTGGGCTCTACAAGTCGAATCCTACCTGTCCCCATTGTACAGTAGGGATCTCTTGCGAAATTTCCAGCATACTGATTTCAAACGACTGTCTCAACAAATTTTAGACTCCTATGAGTCCGCACTCAGGAGAGAAGATAGAAACAAATTGTCCCAATCTGACTTCTCATATTTCTATAAAACTTTTTCCAGTCCATACGGCCTACTCTATTTAAAGTCATCAAACCATATAACCTTTATCAGGATAATTGCCCAATTGAGAACTTGCAACAAAGTTTTCATTAGATTCACTGCAAATGGCTGTTTTTACATAATAAAAACCGATGAAATTTGCACTATCTGTAACCTAGGAGTAAATGAAACTATTGTACATATATTTTTCGAGTGTCCTGTATATGAGAGCCTACGTTTGCACTTTTATCCACAAATCACTACTCTGAACAACTTGCTAGATACTCTCGATACAGATAATATGAAGTCCCTCAAAATGATAGTAAATTATATTTCAGCAACCCTCAAGCTGCGCTCATTTATCATTAAATGAATGATGTTGTCACTACCTCTTCATCTTAGTTATGTTTACTAATATAGCTGTCAATCTCGAATTGTAATTTTCTCTCTCGAGAGCCAACCAAACTCTTTGTTATAAGGATTGTAAATTCTTTTTAAACAATAAATGTATCTATCTATCTAGGGTTGAATAAATTCCAAAATTAATTCTAATTTTCTCAGGTTGTGGTAGGTTAAGAACCCACAAGTACTACCAAGAAAGTATACATCATTCTTGTCGCTTTTCATATATGTTCCTTTTATTTCCCAGATTTCTGAATATTCCTTAAATATGTATATTTCTCGAATATACGCAGTATATCTTGAATACATTATGAACATTCTTAGGATAAAAAAAAAATCCTAAGATAATATCCTACAGATATTTCAAACATTCTGGATATTTTTTGCAAAATATTCAAACCCTAGTATCGACAGTGCGAGGTAGAACGCCGCGAATTCCTCGTGGCGAATGCTCGGCTTTGCCTCGGACTGTGGATACCGGGGTTGCTCGCTATGAGGCGTTCGCAGCGAGCAGCCTCGCACTGTCGATACTAGGCTTAAGAAAGTATCCCTCGAATATTCATTTAATGACATAATAATCTTATAATAGGGAATATACATGATTTTTTGTTATGTCATGAATTAATCATTTATATCTTCATGACGAAGACAAAAATACAAAAAGGCTTGAAATTATTCAACTATTTTTCAAACTAAAATTATTCGTTGGATTGTCCGATTGTGCTTGGATAACATCACTTACAGTTCCAGATTCACTACAAATCTAGATTGACTAGAAATCGCCACGGGAATACAGGTTTCAATTATTTTACTAATGACAGTATGAATATCGATACCGATAAATCTGTTGTGACATCTGTTATCACATTTCGTTTCAACCAATGGTGACGCGTTTTGTATGTTCGATGAATTATATAAAAACTTGCATCTTAATTTCTTGAAATGTTGGGAATTGTGTAAGGTTCAGAAGTTTTTAAACCACTCACGTGTAGTCACTCTGAAACATGTCGTTCAAACATTATCACTACTGTTTACAGATATATTGTGAAAAAGTTCTAGTGACAGATGAACATTGCCATTTCATTGCTGAATTTCGATGTTCGGAATGATTGCATTCACATATCCAATGCCAGACAACAGTTTCGACATAGGACTCCTCAATGACATTCGACAGAACTTGCGAATGCAAAACGTTTTGAATCGTCTGTTCCTTTCGAAACGAATGTCTGAATCTGGTGCAGATAGGGTCACTGGATCTAGTAAGCTTCGCTTACACGGGTACGGACATTGGGTGGAGCTAATCGGAACGATTACCCAAAAATTGACCAATGGCATTGCACTTTAATTTGTTTAAACAATTTAGAAAAGAAGACAAACTGTCATTTTTCAAATTGACGTGACATTGACATTTTGATGCTCGATGCAGAATGTAAACATTCACAAAGGTTTTCGACTAAAATTTTGGGTGTTTCCTATGGATATTTGACTAATTTTAATTTCCTTTTGATTTTTCGAGTTGAATTCCAATAATTTTGCATGTGCACGCCATATTGACAATACTGCAAGTAATATTTGTAACGTGGCTAGAGGAATGTTGAAACAATACCACGAGTTCTTTAGTACAGTTCATATTTTAGGTTGCTAGACATTAAATTCGATTAAATTCTGAAGATTTTCCTGGAATTTTCAAGAGAATGATAAACCTGATTTAAAAATTTCTACTTTGTCAAACAATAATATTTGGCAATGAAATGTAGAGATGGAGTTCATGTTGACTGTCATTATCTATTTTTCTAGGAATACATTCTATAATATCTATACCATAATAGCATATTCTAAAAAATTATCTTTGAAACTTCAAGAATGTTCGTTTTATAAAGATATACAGATGAAAGTCTCATTCAACACAAGTAAAAAAATGTGAATGAACTAGGATGTCCTATCTTATAGGGCTACCTACGCTGACAATTGATTTAATAATTTGTATGTTTGATACTTCGGAAATGAAGACTATTTCAATCAAGTTACTGGGATTAACAGCAGATTTATACAACAGTTTCAAATAAGATGAAATGGTCATCTTTTTGAATAATAATTGTTCATATGGAATAGTAAGTAATGTTGAACTTCTTATAGTGAATGCTCACTTCGTAAATTTGTGTATTTGGTGATTCTTTCTCAGAATTTCCCATTTGAAGAAATAACTTCTACCCAAGTCCCAGGTAAACATCGAGAAAGGTCCATTTAATTCAAGGTGAAGTTTGTTTTCACTCGCGTTCTATACAAAACTATATTCGGTGATAATCTAGTAAAAAATAGTAAATAACTCATCACTTGGAATGGAAAATAGTTTGTGACTTTTGTCATTGTTTTTACAGTTTTTAACTGAACAAATTTTCATTTCAAAATTTTAAATTTCAAATCAGAATGAAGAATATTGTGTAAGTTGAACTCGGTTAAACTCTATACTCAACAACACAGACCACGTTAATCATTTTTGCTCAACAAGCATACACGAACACGAAAGGCGAGTTCTGAAATTCAACAGTAACTTCCGTTAGTTCTATCACCGATGCCTCTCTCTCTGTTTGTCGTTCGTCACAAACAGAGAGAGAGAGAGGAATCAGTGACAGAACTGATGGAATTTTCTGTTGAATTTCAGAACTCGCCTGAACTCAAACACTTCTTCTTCTCATATTCTCCGAATTCGTATAAACAAATTATCCTACATTGCGATTGGCCGATTTTTGGGTATCTTCTGGGATTGGCTTATTTACAACAATTTTCGCCAGGGCCTCGCCCATTGTCCGTACCCGAATAAGCGAAGCTTACTAGATCCAGTGACCCTAGGTGCAGATGGTGTAAACGCCATCTGCTAGATGACCTAAGACTCAAACTTCTACTACACCACGTAAACGAGACCTCTAACAACGGGCACATCAAAGCCGTGAGGAATGACCCACTGCGAACGAGAGTCGAGTTTGGTATACTTGATCGCCCCACCAGAGGTGGCGGAGCGCATAACGATTGCAATGAATAAACAAAAAACTTCATTAGGTGTGATTTATACACCACCTGATAATAACAAGTTCGTAGACCATTTTGACGGTTTACTATCATCAGTTGCTTTAAGATTCAAAGGTATTATAGTCTTGGTGGACTTCGATATAAACCTACTGGGTCTTTGTAATTTGGAACCAAAACTAAAACAAATTCTGAATGTATATAACGTGGAACAGTTAGTTGACCAACCAACCAGATTCGATTATAATTCTTGAGAGGGCACTTTTCTGGAGTTGATAATTACGTCTGCTGAGATGAATTTATCAGATGTCAGGTGTATTCATATGTCTGAGGATGTCATTGACCATTGTCTGACTTTTACAACAGTACATCAAAGAAAAAAGGCAAATGACCTCAAGAGATTACAACAATATTGACTCAAAAAACTTTGAGAATGACTGTCAAAACGCGAACTGGCAAAATGAACAATTGACCAAGTAATCATAATGCTTCCAAGAACAAGGTCTCGGTAGTGTAGTGGTTAGCATATCTGCCTATCAAGCGGAAGGCCGGGGTTCGAATCCTCGCCGGGCCACCGTGCTGGGTAATCGCACGTTAAAAGGTAAGGCCTCGTTGATCCATTGCTCGCACAAGTTTCGACTTCTGAGGGTTGACGTTCGTCAGCTGGTTAACGGAAACGAACAATTTTAGAACAATTAGAACAAAAATGAACTTGCTGAATGTCCATGCTCCTACAATAAATATCACCATCATTGAAAAACCATTCACCCCCTAGATTAGCGATGTAGTTAAAAGAATGGTAAATCTTCGAGGTAAAGCTCAAGCAATGAACAATCTAAAAAAAAACCAATAGAGCTATCAAAAATCAATAACGAGCATACTTAGACCTGAAAATCGTTATTCATTCTGGAAAATATCAAAAACCTGAAACTTGCAGAATCAAAAAATTATAACATCCCTGCAGAACTCTTGAATGCAGGAGAGCTGAATAATCATTCCCCAAATCAAATTTATGAAAATAATATTAACAAATTGTCTGTTACGAACCACTATTCCTCGAGGCTACATGTTAACGTGAATGAAAATTCAAAGTCAGAAATTCCTCACATCGAAACTCACGAGATCACTGAATATGTCAGCAGAATAAAAACTGGAGATGTTGAGCATGAATAAAAGCCATGAAATTGTACATTGCATATTGTTCAGAAGCTTCAAAACACAATAAATCAATCAATATCTGAGTAGACTATCAAATTTGAACGATTTAAGACCCATCAGCACCCTGCCAGCGATCTCTAAGGTAATTGAAAGGCATTTTCACACTGCTGTGAGTGAATACTTGGAAGACAACGGTTTCTGTAGTGTTCAACAGTCTGTATTCAAAAGGAACCACAGTGCCTGTATCGCCTGAGCTTGTATTGTAGACGTCAAAAATGAAGGTATAGACATTATACAGTGCTTCTCCCCCCTCTTATCTTTGGAACGAATATACATAAAAAGTGAATTATGGAAACGGAATGTTAAAGGTTGCAAACTTCCCTACGAGTGATGATAGATGACGAAATCGGCAAAGATGACGTTGAGAGACCATTGTGACCAATAATTTTAAATGGAACCCTACGGCAGGCGACACCTCTTTCAATAGGCATCGAAAAGTTCAATGATACCAATTTTGTTTGTTTATGTCAGCTTTAGCAACTGGCTGTTGAAAAACGCAAAGCTGTGATGAATTAAAACAATTGATACTAACATTCAAAATTCAAGCTCCACCTAGAAACAGTCGTCAAATAAGCTGACGTTTTTGTTAGTCTTCCCAATTCGACGTTTTTGTACTTGTCATTACTCTGAAGCTCTTGACATCATGACATTTTGCTATCCGAATTACCGATAGTGTTAACTGATGGTTCAGATCATTCATCTGCAGTCGCAGACAATGTGCGTCGATTGCCTCGGAATTTAGATTTGTGTCATCAACTTTCAAAGAAGTTTCAAATACTTGGACCCCGTTTTTTCTGTCTATGTTTCTGATATGAAAACTGCTTTGGATGCTAGCAAGCTACATCAATATGCTGATGATTCTCAAACATATGGTGAATTTGATCCAATAAATTACATACAAATACAATCAACAATCCCATTAGAGCTGGAGAAAATAAAAAAATATGCTGAAGATCACTTTAAAAATGAATATGAAGCATAAGTATTTGGATCACGTAACTCTCGCATCTTACTACAATCTGTTAACTGCTCTGTCACATTTGGCCAAACGAATGTTCCAGTCGTATTGGATGCTCGAAATTTAGCCATGGAATTCGATAGTGGTTTAACCTTCGGAAATCATGAAATAATTAGGCGAAAAATAGCTTGTATGAGATTGAAAGCAATGCACACTTATGAACATGTTTTCAATGAAAAAACAAAATTTTAACTGTGTTATATCCCAATACTATAATCACTCGATTATGGGGATATATTGTATGTTACCAATGAATAACAGTGGAAACATCAGATAAAATAGAATAGGTAGTTCCAAAATGCTTGCTCGAGATTTCAAAACAATATTCCATACAGAAAGCAAATAATATATGAGGAACCGACGGTTATTGCATTATTATTTTTTCATTTTCAGTATTCTTCATAAGAAAGAATCAAAGTATTCATTCGTAAGTTTGAACCCTCATATGCATACTTATAGTACAAGAGACACCACGATAACTTCAGATTACCACGATACCACACAAGTTCATACCATATTTCCTCCACTTCGTATCTGCACGAATGTGGAATGAGTTACGAAATGAAATAAAGAATAATGGGTTATTCAATTTAAAGAAGATAATTAAACAATTTTCATTATAAAACCAAGCTCCGAAATTTGAAGTTGCCTGTTCATCCCGGACTGTGTACATGGAAATATTATTTTGTACATGTTTCAATTGATTTTTATGTAGACTTCAGCACCTTTTTTACAAATAATTTGTTTGTTCGATTTTGTTTCTCAGTAGTCATATATATGTCTATAATAATTATTTTATATATATATATATATATATATATATATATATATAAATATATATATATATATATTTTAAATGGCGAGATGGAAGATCAATTCAGTTAAATCTCAATTTAAATCATCTTTCGAACAATCTGTTCAGGCCAGTCTCAAATTACCTACACAGTAGGTTTCGGCTGGCATCTGTCAGAAAACAACTACTCCCCTGGCTGATACCACGAAGGGCATTGAATTATATCCGACCAGGTGCCAGTGCAGGTTTCTTCACAGAAGGAAATCCTGCATTTGCTTTCGTCGATACAAATGAAAGAATTGATTTTCAATTATAGGGACGGACACACTTGCAGACCGGTTTCGGGCTATTTGGCCACTCGTCAGTGCAAGGCAGTGCCGTCATCAACATAAAGTCGATGATTTCCCATAATTAAAAATCAAACTCCTACACGAGTATCAAGCCCCGGCCAAAGCTGATGCGAACAACGAAGTTATTACGCCATCTACCAATGGACGAGGTATTCCAAAAGCAAACCGAATTCGCCCATTCCTCCTGCGAGGAAAATGTAAAAACACTTGACATAGTCAAGTATCGTGTAGGAGTTTGATTTTTAATTATGGGAAATCATCGACTTTATGTTGATGATGGCACTGCCTTGCACTGACGAGTGGCCAAATAGCCCGAAACCGGTCTGCAAGTGTGTCCGTCCCTATAATTGAAAATCAATTCCTTCATTTGTATCGACGAAAGCAAATGCAGGATTTACTTCTGTGGAGAAACCTGCACTGGCACCTAGTCGGATATAATTCAATGCCCTTCGTGGTATTAGCCAGGGAAGTAGTTGTTTTCTGACAGGTGCCAGCCGAAACCTACTCTGTAGGTAATTTGAGACTGGCCTGAACAGATTGTTCGAAAGATTATTTGATTTAACGCCAGTCTTCAAGTATGCCCACTGACTATGTCGTGTTTTTACATTTTCCTCGCAGGAGGAATGGGCGAATTCGGTTTGCTTTTGGAATACCTCGTCCATTGGTAGATGGCGTAATAACTTCGTTGTTCGCATCAGCTTTGGCCGGGGCTTGATACTCGTGAAGGAGTTTGATTTTTAATTATGGGAAATCATCGACTTTATGTTGATGATGGCACTGCCTTGCACTGACGAGTGGCCAAATAGCCCGAAACCGGTCTGCAAGTGTGTCCGTCCCTATAATTGAAAATCAATTCCTTCATTTGTATCGACGAAAGCAAATGCAGGATTTACTTCTGTGAAGAAACCTGCACTGACACCTAGTCGGATATAATTCAATGCCCTTCGTGGTATTAGCCAGGGGAGTAGTTGTTTTCTGACAGGTGCCAGCCGAAACCTACTGTGTAGGTAATTTGAGACTGGCCTGAACAGATTGTTCGAAAGATGATTTGATTTAACGCCAGTCTTCAAGTATGCCCACTGACTATGTCAAGTGTTTTTACATTTTCCTCGCAGGAGGAATGGGCGAATTCGGTTTGCTTTTGGAATACCTCGTCCATTGGTAGATGGCGTAATAACTTCGTTGTTCGCATCAGCTTTGGCCGGGGCTTGATACTCGTGTAGGAGTTTGATTTTTAATTATGGAAAATCATCGACTTTATGTTGATGATGGCACTGCCTTGCACTGACGAGTGGCCAAATAGCCCGAAACCGGTCTGCAAGTGTGTCCGTCCCTATAATTGAAAATCAATTCTTTCATTTGTATCGACTAAGATGTCTATATACTGGTGTTTCTAATGTTGCGATATTGTTTCAGACAAACCTGTGGACAAGGCGTTCTAGTTCAACAGTGGCCATGAGGGGCGCTGGTAATCAAAAATTTCTATTTATTTTCGTGATCACTCGACCCATGGAACACGCTGTTGCCAATTCTGATGTTTTTGTTAAAGGATAGAGAATTTATCGGGACTGGATATGCGAGGTTATTGAAAACACCAAAACGCGGCAAATTTGTGTTTAACTTTATGCGTTATTTATTCCATGTAGTTTGAAAATAATTTCTCAGTTGGAATAAATTTGCATTCTGTTTCTACTGATCTGGACCAGAATTCGCAACGACATGGCCACTTGGCAACACAGGACTGTCATCTCCACTGCAAGAGTGCTGGTACCTGGTGGATTTTTTGCAGTACTAGAACGCCTACATCATCAAATTTTTCATCAAGTTGGCCATATCGGTCGTCTGATTTGCTGACAACCTCTTATATGAAGTGAAAACACCAGTATATAGCCACCTTAGTATCGACGAAAGCAAATGCAGGATTTACTTCTGTGAAGAAACCTGCACTGGCACCTGGTCGGATATAATTCAATGCCCTTCGTGGTATCAGCCAGAGGAGTAGTTGTTTTCTGACAGGTGCCAGCCGAAACCTACTGTGTAGGTAATTTGAGACTGGCCTGAACAGATTGTTCGAAAGATGATTTGATTTAACGCCAGTCTTCAAGTATGCCCACTGACTATGTCAAGTGTTTTTAAATCTCAATTTGATTTATCTCTTTCTGTGAATAATGAATTGCCATGTGATTCGAAAGGGTGAATAAAATGAATAAACTAAACTTGCAGAAAAAGGCTGCAACCCCTGATAAAAATCAGAATTTCGATGTGGTGCAGATGGTGCAAATCTCAAAGGCGAAACGCTATTCGCTGCAGACTCAAAGTCCTCATATACCAAGTAGAAGAGACGTAAAAATGATATAATATGATTCATTCAACAAACTGATTGAATCTGTCAATGAAGCTAAATGATATCATGGATACGTCGATAGCCACCTTGATTTTTGATAATAAATGCAATTTTGGCAGCGAAAAATGGGGGCATGAATATATAAATGTCACTTTTGCCTTTTCAGTTATTAGATTCAAGTTTTTTCAGTTGAATAACAAGAAAAAATGTTGGGATCGTGCAAAAAACGCAATAACTCTGTCGAACGTTAAGCGCTACCGATCACAGGCAATAATTGGAATCATCACCACTACGCTCTTCAAAACAATTGTTTTCTACTGGTGAAATATGCTCAGCGTTCTTGATAGTTGATATATTAGAAAATCCTATTTCGTATAAAGTATTGCATTGATGAAGTTTTTGCTTATGGTACACAAGTAAAGTTATATATTGAACATAGAACTCCTGCACATAGAACAACTTCCGTGATTTGCGTGAACTCGACCTTGAGACGATATTTTGATTACATGCGTTTTAATCGTAAGCATGTTGATGACATTCATCATTCTCAATTTTGGAAAGTCACCAGTATCTAATTGACCTTCCTAGGACCTCCGAAGCAAAATGTACATAAATTTAGATACTATTGTGTGAAGAAACAATTGACGCAGTTCACATACTCAGTGCATGATGAGATTGGAGCCTTTGGTGTAAAAGTTGAAACTTTTCCTAGAGATCAATTACCCTAATACCAAACTGATATTTTTGCACAAGACGCGCGTTTCGCTAAGAAAGTTATCATCTTCAGGAGAAGAAAATTATCTAAAATAACTAGTATCCATTTTCTTTAGGTTAGGTCTTCAGGAGGAGAAAATTATCTATAATAACTAGTATCAATTTTCTTTTCCTGAAGATGCTAACCTTGTTAGCGAAACGCGTTAGAGTAATTGATCTCCTTATGCATTCCTTATGCATATCGTTATTTTTATCAACGAATATAATGATTCAGCTCCTGATAACAGGTGATGTAGTATCACAATAAATAATCACTGTGATATTTTTGTTACGAGGATCTAGTTGCGTTAAGAAAACTATCTGGTATATTTTATGATATCCACTGAATGCCCACTTTTGAACGTCCAAAAAAATGTCATTGTATGTTGTAGGAATGAAGACCTAATCGGACATTGATACAAAGATGTACACCCACTGACGTTTGGACCTAAATGGAAGTTAATTGATAATAATAATACGGTACTGCCTTACGCTCCAGGGGATATTGAGTCCGTTGTGGAGAATGAAAGGTGTCGAATTTTTTGGAACTTTTCATTTCCCACCCTCAGGCAAATACAAGCCAATAAGCCTGATATTCGACCACCGAAGTGAGACGATATTCGTTATTGAGTTTTCGGCTCCTGCCGAAACGCGAAACGAATATTGTCCGAAAAGAGGAGGAAAAACGGAAAAAGTACCAGGATTTACTTCACGAACTCCGCAGACTCCACCCGGACTATTCTGTCAAGTTAGTGGTTCTGATTATAGGTGTTCTCGGTGGTTCCAGACCAACGCTACTCTCGGAGCTCAAGATCATACCGGCATGCCGTAATGCGGCAGAGATCTTGGCCGGCCGCATGCAGAAGGCCGTTATTCTCGGTTCGTTGCGTCTGCTCAGGACTCACGATTCTTGGAGCCAGTGACCACTTACTCCGCGGCGCTCACTGGGTCTGAGCAGGAAATGAATGAATGAATGAATATTTATTTAATTAATATAGGATTCCTAATATACATAATAATATGAATGTTACATCATAGCATTAATAACATAACAAAATATTTACAGAGCAGTAATATAACTAGTAATTGAATTACTTTATTTTATATTATCTTACCTAAACAAACTCAGCTCTTTTTGGATTTTATGTGGTTCGAAAGTAGATTTTTGAACTGCATGCATAGTGGAGTTGCTACTAATAATATCACGCGGGAGTTTGTTGAATTCAATCAGTCCCCTATGGAATAGAGAGTTCATGGATCTTGAATCGTTAATTCTTGACACATAAAAATTCATGTTACCTCTTGTAGGAACTGATTGAAGTAGCTAAGAAGTTGTCCTGATTTTATTTTGAAAATGAAAATCATAGAATGGTAATGGTGGGGAGTACGGACCCGACTAGGCTTGTTTAGACGACGAATATAATAATAATAATAATTGGACGGGCCCTTTATGAAGGTTCAAAGAGCACTTAGATTGGAGATTGGTACTCGTACCTTGAATAAGCGTTCAATGGGGGAACGTAAAATTGAGCTAAATGTGCTTTGGAGTGACGCCGTTTTTTAATTTGGGTGATTGAAATCTCCATTCATTCTAGATAACGGTAATCCTTTGGTTCGTCCGTTTCGCGAACTTTTTCATGGAAACTTCCGAGGATATGGTACTCAGGACTGCCACTAAGCGCCCCAAATGTCGGATACACTTCTCAGCCAACAATGAGGCTACTTCAATGTCTCTATGATATCGCATGGAAAATCGATATCAAGGTAACGTCGTTCAGGAATATCCTCCGGATGTCAAACAATGATGTTACATAGATGTCTAACTTATGATGTCTTCTCAATTATTGAGATGAAATTTATGGAAAATCCGACGGCAGTATTTTTCATGCTAATTATGATAAAAAAGAAAGAGAGGAAGCAATTTACCTGAGTAAATTACTATGATGAATCGAGAACGGCTAAAGTTATACCGTTTTCCCAAGGAATGGCAGAAATGGATATTGGAAAGAAAAAGTATATTATTTGTTACAATATAGAAAACGAGTATTTTGAACTATATTTCTTCAGCCATCATGCCTAAGCAAGTATTTTCAAGTGTGTCGTACCGTCACCAAAGACAATTGATTAAATCCGATATTAGTAAAGTTGGATGAAGTTTTTCTCTCTATCGACTGTGATATTAATTGTCTAGAATTCGAAAAAAAAAAACATAATGTACCAAAATCACTCTATCATGAGCATGGTGATGATCAACCATCGAAAAAATACATGATATCGAAATCACAGAATTCTCATCATCACATTATATCTAAAATATCATTAATAGAGAACAACCTCGATTACCCAAAATCAGTTGAATTCAACATTTGTTCTGCAAATTGAATCAGCTTCTTAGAAATTTATACAGTATCAATTCTACTCCAGAAGGAGATACCATGGTTAGCGGGAGTCGAGTCGAGTAATAGTATTTACGGCTTGATATTCTATTAACCGAGTCTCACCTAATATTCCACACGTTCCCATTATAAATATATCGTTCGTATGGTTCAGGATTGTAAATATGACTGAGACGTGGGGGTAGAAACTTTCAAATAGATTTCCCAAACATCAAACTGGAAAGAAATACTTTCAGTCTTCAGAAGTTGATGATCCGAAGAACTATTGATTTTAGTTTGGAATTGAGATTTTATGTCACTGTTTTTGTCGTTCAGACTGTTATTCATTTATCCATGGGTTGTGGAGATTTGATAAATTTTTGTTGTTGTAGATGCATATTTTTAAACTTTTTATCTTTGATTTCGTGTGATACCCTAGTTCATATTGCTCTGAAGTATTTGTGAGGAAATGGGTTGAAAATTTTTGTAGGGAATAATTACCCCAACACCAAACTAATATTATTTGCATTCGACCCGAATTATATTTCTCGTTCACCCAAAAGGGTTTTTTAAAAACTTTTTACTTGACAGTACGGACTATTATAAATCAATTGAACCTATTTATATATAAATTATTGCCGACTTTGCAGATATCAGCAATAATTGATGTCGTCTTCGGGTCATCGAACGATATCCCGCTGATGTAAGGGGTTATCGAACTGTAACTTCTCCATCCCCCGAGGAAGTCTTGTAAGAGACGGTGCTTCGTGTTCGGGAAGTGGTGGATAGTTATTGGAAGGTTCTTTCTTCGTTTGCCATTTCAATCTGTGAAATACGTATAGAATGAAGATGGTGAATGAAATATAAATGAGAGTCACCTAGAAATGACTAGTATCAGATGGCCTGGTTTCTTCTGGGGTGGGTTGGAACCTTCCTTCTTCTGGGGTCAGATGTTCTAGTTTATCCAAGGTAATCTAGTCTAGTTGCAGCGGTTTGAATTTCAACGGAAATTCTTGTCCTGATATTTGGTAAAGCTAGAGGTTCATCCTAGTATGGTATAAAGCATCATCCTAGGATGGCATAGAGCATCTGTTCTTTGATGTCTCTTTTCTTATGCGTTTGTCTCAATATTCTCAAGTACTCGATCAATGTGGAATGGAATCTTGCAGCTATCCCGTTTGACCGAGGATTCTCTGGAGTGGTAGCGTGAATAATGACTTTGTGTGTAAAAAAATTCTTGTATCAGTCCAATTATGAATTCCGTTCTATTATCTGTAACGATCATATGTTGTATTCCATGGTGGCTGATGACTACTAAGAGAGCGTTAAAAGTGTTGATAGCATTACATCCCTCTATTGGATACGCCTGGCCATATTTTGAAAATGCATCTACAATCGTTTTGTCCACTAGCCTGAAAGGTATCCATGTTTATTATTTCAAGAGGCTTTGTTGGGGTAGGTGTTAGCATAAACTTTGGCAACTCTGGTCTTTGATCAAACTTATTGATGTGAGAAGTCTTGCAGAAGTTGATAGCTTCTCCGATATTCTTTTTGATATTGGGCCAATAGTACAAACTTTTGATTCGAGTTTCCGTTCCGATGATTCCCCTATGGATTGTTTTTCCTCCATGCTGCTGCGTCATTATTCTTTTTTGTCTATTTGGGCAACTGACATCTTCCAGAAAGCGGTTGCATTTCATAAGATCGAAAGAGGAATTCTTGAATGTCTCTCTCAGTATTTGCACATGCTGGGGCAGAGTTCTTCGTCTTCAAACATAAATGCGTATTTCTTTCCCGGTCTGATATATTTCTCGGAAAAGTTGCAAACGTTTTCATCCAGATTGTCATTTCATAACTGGGCATGGTATTTTCTCTTAGTCGGGAATATTTCTTCAATACCTTTCCTGCTGGGTTATAATTAACGTGACCATTTATAACGTGACCATTTATTTTTTGACTCAAAACGGGACATTCGTTTATTCAGATTTAGTCAGGAATCTGGTAGCTACATCCTATTATAGACCCTGTAAACACAAACTTTGTGCCCCTAGCATGAATGTTAACAACTAACTGCACAAAGATGTAGGCGCCAACTTAACGTTTGTACGACTTCACTTGATCAAAAATTAGTGAGTTATGTAACGTAGAAAATATAAATTACTTGAATTTTTGCGATTTATAAAAACAAATAACGCACATGCAGAACGAATAAATACGAATTGTAAATCAAGAGTTACCTACGTCAATCATATTTTTCTCGTTAAATATATCTTCTTATTTGGAAAATATAGGTGTTTTTTGTTAGGTCAATTAGCAGATAGTCGATGAAAGAAAAAACACATTTTAAAGTTATTTATTCAGAAAAAGTTAGCTAATTTTGATAAATAAACGAAGTTAAGTGAACAAACGAGGTTTAGTTGAATTTATACTCAGCAGAGGAACAAATTTGCTTTAATATAGCTGGTGATGATTTTAAGTAGGCATGAAACTCCTGGCACGTTTTTTTTATATTCCCCTCAATTATTAACATTGCCTTCAAACGAGTGAGCTCACTCGTTCGAAGATGACTTGATTATTGAAGACATTTAGAGATTGGTATTTCCAATACTGGGCTTTCTCTGACTTTATGGATGCTTATGCCACTAGTATCTTCATCTGGGGTAGCTTTCGGGTTCAGGTTCACACATTCCTTTTCTCTTTCGGTTGAGGGTTCATTCTGAATCTGCTGTTCGTGTGGTACGGGTTATTTGCCTTTAGGGAAATAGTAG